>JAOEHX010032779.1:2044-23301 GCA_025448015.1 Bolborhynchus lineola | reverse complement strand
TTTATTTGAAAGAAACTAGGAGGCAATGGTCTTAATGCAAAATTAACCCTCACTTTAAACTGCTGGAAGCCTTTACATGGAGGCTATAAGCAATTTCTTTTTTCTACCTTCTTTTAATGAGCAGTCTTTGATTTCCATTTTGAAACCAAACCTTTCCATGAGAAATCAATGATTTTTAGTAGAAAAAAAGGAAATATGAGGAGTTAAATTACAGAACAGGGGACAGATATGGAAGATGTTTCATATCAAATAGAACAATTCAGATAGATGCTCCTTTTTGAAGGCACAAAACCTTTACTGCAGCAGGAAGGAGTATCAGAAGCTTTCTTCTTGATTTTGTACATCTTCCACTAAGCTGAAAAAAAATATAATAGCTGTATAAAATTTAAGAGACAATGTTATCATGGTGCTAGTGTTTCCTTGAGCCAGTGGTAGGTGTGTCAGCAAGAACAAGGCCCATCAGCCAGGGTTGTCCTCCCCAAGCAAGGAAGGGCAGGCTGGGGGCAATGGTCATCTCCTTGGGAATGTTGGGCAGACATTGGGATGAGCCAGGACAGGTGGAGACACCATTTCATGGCCTCCCTAGGGCAGGGGATGCTAGGCCCCAAGGCTGGAATGGAGTCCTGGACTGTGAGCAGGGCTGGGGGAGCCCTGGAGATGAGCAGGACATTAGGGCCCCTGAGTATACTCAGTCTCAAAAGACTAAATGACTCTTGCCAAATCGGAGGCAGAGACAAGACATGAATGCAACTCCAATAGTTTCTAGTTTCACAATCTATCTTGACATTAAAAAGAAAAAAATTCATGATAATAAAGAACTGATGTGTATGTTGATTGCAAAGGGCTATTTAAGAACTTATTCTTCCTCTAGGGAGGAACATGTCCTCAAGTTCTTCCATGTGAATCCTCACTTGTCATCAGCATTTGGTTTTAATTACAAATCTTCTATGCTAATCTCAAAGAAATTGTCTTGTTTGTAGAGCTGTGGAATCAACATTCGTGAAATGACTTATAATTTCTTGAATGTAATTCAGTTGGCTTGATCAGATAATTCATGTGACATAGGTATTTGTAGAAAATTTTTCAAGTGTACTTTTCAAGTCTTTTTTAATCTTCTGAAATCCTTCTAAGGATGGACCAGGGTTTAACTTCCAGAAAAAAAAAAAAAAAAAAAAGGTTAGAAAGCCAAGATCTGGGGCTTTTAGGATATATACTTTAATTCTATAATGTAATTATAAAGGGGTTTTGACCCTGCCACATGTGAATGTTTTGGGCTTCATTCTGATCTTAGATGAAGCACGTATCAGACACAGCTATCATTGTGTTTTAAATATATCTCCATATTCTATCAAATAAATGTCAGGCCTGGTATACAATCTGTCATTTGTAATTCTGAATTCTAGGAGATGTGTCTAGACAAGTAATATAGATGATGCAAGATATGCATTCTGAATTCAGCTCCAGAGCGCAGACCAGTTATAGGTGTTCCCCACAGACTATGAAGTGATTGGACTGAATGCCATTAAAATGCAACCATATTGAAATGTTCTCTGCATTATCTTTCAACTACACAAAGAGAAGCAATAAGGCATCTAATAAGACTCTGAAGATTAAACCGTGTAACTACAACTGTTTTTACATAAACTGCAGTTAAAGCAGAAGTAAATTTGTGTGTGTCCTCTCTCATACAGTTGCCGTTGTTGAGGCTTTGAACATCATTTTCAACTGTTTTGTAGTTTTTTTTAAAGAGGAATTAAAGGAAGCCATTAACATTCATAATGTCAGATTTGGAAGTCTTTTTTATATTGACTTTGTTCTTAGCTTAGGTAGCAGTGCTTTATAAATTCATTGGGTTATTTGTGTCTCCAATGAAAGGCACTTGTCAATGGGACTTGAGTTTATGCTTGATGTTAAACCTATGTTTAATTATGGTCCCAAATTAGAACCCAATTTGCTTGATACAGCATAATCTATCCATGTTTGTATTATTGTGCTAAATACGTCAGAAGTGACAGTCTATCTATTCTGGCTGAATTTCTATAGGCAAATTCAGTACTTAGGAGTAATGTCACAAAATCTATGCATGAGATTCTTTCTCAGCACTATGAAAATTATGGCAGTATTTGAAAATCATAAAGAAGCATAACATGGTGATAGCACATACAGATTCATCTCTTGATACAAACACGATGGTTCCTGCTGTGGAATTTTTAAACTGTACAAAATCTAATGTGTTAGTTAGCTGGTTCAGCGATCTTGCACATAAACTGACTGACCTTGGAATATTTAGTAATATTTTTTTCTTCACATCATCATTTAACTATTTCTTACGCACGTCCTAACTATGGAGTTCACATTTAGTACCACATCAATTGTAGCCTCCATTCTATATAATTCAGTTGACCTAGCATCTGTTACAACAAGTCCTAAGAAAGGTGACATAATCTCCAATAATCCAATTCATTTTAGTTTAAGTTATTTATTCCAATGGAATAAAACTTAATTTTGGAGGCAAAACCTAGCCTAATGAGTCATACCTCTAAATGGGCTGCCCATCTTTGCAGCTGCAGTTTTTTGCCACATTACAGGCTTGCAATCTCTATTGTGCAAAAAATCATCTGTCTAAAGATAGTTCTCAATAATGAAAATTACTAGCCAATATCCTCAAGACTATGAAGGTGAACTGTTAAGTAGCTAAAGATCTTTTTAGTTTCAATAGTCTATAAAACATTTTCTTTTCCTAAGAGCTGGCATTTTATTTGTTTTGAATGTAAAACAAAACATTAGGAAAGGCCTGGAGGGAAGTCTAGCACACAAGTGACTAGTAACAGTCTAATCTCCCTCTGCTATTGAAGGAAAATGTGTTTTGGTTTCTTTCTTCTTAGTCAAGTAAACATAAATATATTTCCCCTGGCTTCCATTACAGCAAGTTGGCAGTTACAGAAGAATTCTTTCAGTTTTGATTTCCTGTCAGCTTTACTAACAAATGACCGCAGAGTACAGTATTCTCTTGGTGTGGTTTTTATAGACTCTGTGCTTTAAAAAGAGTGTTTCTGAATGAAATTGCTATATGTTCTCACTTGGAGAGCTCTGTTTATTTTTTGTTTGCAGTACGTTTCCCCTATTAATGAATGTGCAAAATTGGGAAAACGATAGGCAGGAAGTAGCCTGAAAGAAAACATTTGTTACAGAAACTTCTCTTCCCTTGATCTTCATCTTCTAAAATGGAGTCAGAAAACTAAATTCAGATAGAGACAGGAACTGGTTCAGGCCACTTTTTCAATCTGCCCATAGCAGAGGGAAAACAACCAACCAAACCAAACCAATCCAGCTTCATGTGCAAAAGGGTGATCCCAGGGAAGTCAGTGGCACACTGCTGAGTGTTTTCAGCAGAACTTGCTGAAATTTTTCCCTCAATGTTGAATTTCCTCTCAGAGGTCAATCTTCCAGAGAAAGAGACCTGACAACAGCAGAGCTCATGAGATATGGTCAGAACCTGTGTGGTTCCTAGGCTCCTCAGTAGCCACTCCTATGGGCTGAGACCTAAATGACTGCCCTGCTTTCTCACACTTAGAATTCCCTGAGAGTAGCCTCTAAACTTTTCATTTGCCTCTAGCGAGCTTCTCTATTTCAAGCAGGCATCCATTCTCTACTTATGTGTGAGGAGTAGCCCATCTTGAAGAGCAATCAAAAGCCTACTGTAAGAGCAAAATTCTTTTCTAAACAGATTTTTCCAGATTGAGATTTCTTTTTCTGCTCTGTCTTTATAGCCATGGTCTCTGGAGAGAGTAAGGCAAATATAGAAATGCCACTCCACTCAGTGCATTTGCTTTATTTTGTTCTTCAAGACATGTATGCCCAAGTAGCCTTTTGCTCTGTATTTTGCAGAAGAAAATGTCCTGCAGTGAAGTGCTCAGTACTGCTCCTGAATCTGCACTGAGGGACGTAGACAGCAGTGTGGAGCAGGGCTAAGAAAAGCAAAGTGACTTCATCTCTTCAACCCTTACAGAGAAGATAATGAGGAAAGCACTTTCTAAATAGAGAAAGCGTAAGTGTCTTCAGACAGCTAAGGAGGTCAAGAAAACTGCCAAGAAAGGAGTGAAGGGAAGAACAGTCCAAAAAGCTGTCCTTAGGAGACCATAAATCTTACTCAGCAGACAGTTCAAACACATCACTTGCACCAGTCCTACTCTTCCTTTTTTTTTTTCCTGTCAGCATTAAAATAGAATAATAAAGTACCAAACAAACAAACAAGGCAAACAAGAAAATAAGCACCAAAAACCAGTAGAGAAGAAAAAGAGCAAGAGTCCTTGCCTGTCAGCAAGGAGTCCCTTGGATAACACTATGCTGCAGCCTGTGGAAACACCAGTGCTTCATGTCCCATGCAAGAAAGGACTTCACGAGCTCTTCTTAAGCATCTGAAACAATCATTCAGAGGGGTACAGGAATGCCAAGACTATATTTAAAAGGGAAGCATATCCAAAAGTTTTGTTTCATGCCCAAGTGAGGTGTCTTCCTGTGAGTTTTGGCTGTCCAAGCTTCCATCAGCTTCAGATACCTTCCTGCGTTCGGTTAGAAATTTAGAGGTAACTCTTTTAAACATAAGGAATATCTTACTCGTGAAGAATTTTTCAGGGAAATGGGAAGAAAAGTCCACCCTCCCTAGTTTGCTGTGGGAAAGACAGAAAACTCTGCTGCCAATTTTGAAAGGGAATGCACAATAGGGCAAGGAAATACCTCTTTGGAGGAAGCCACACAGAGTGGGAGCCTGGGGAGGTAAGCGAGCATGCTGGAGGGAAAACAAATTATTTCAGTTGGAAACCAGCCTGGTCTCTGTCAAACATACCAATAAAACTGACATGTTCCCGAATACTGAGTTGGTAAAATCTGCGTGTCATTATGGGAAAAAGTACTGATAAGAAAACTTAGTCACATTAACCCAAAGGCAATCTACAGAAAACTTGAAAGCTTTTTTTTTTTTGCCATCCCATCCCCCCCAGTCATGTGTATAAACCAAGCTGGAAGGTAAGGCTAAACTAAATTCTTCAGTAGAATGTTAAAGGTATTAATGCTCAGGGATTAGTTTTAGGAGGTATATAAACTAAACTGTTGCTAACACTAAGCAGCATCAAAGGGGATTAAAGAACACCATACTTATAAATACAGCTTAGCCTCTTTGCTAAGACAAAGTCAGCCTGGAAAACCCATCCAGAACTTTAGAAGAGACTCCTAACCAAATTAAATAAGATAACAGCTCAGAAAGAGCCCCAATAGGGAAGTAGGCTTCTACAGGAAAAATATTTGGGTTTAAGACAACTTTAACATTAACATCTGGTAATACCTAACAAAATTAAAGTGGAATAAAATTAAAAAAAGCACCCAGAAGGGACTCCAAAGGCCCATGCACCAATCTAATTAGTGTAGATGCAAATGGTTATTACTGAGAGTTTGACCATCTTAATTGCCGAGGCTGAGCTTTTTAATTCCTAACTTTCAGGGCCTTCACGTGCAGACTGTATTAACACTGATATTTCCAAACCAGAAGGCAGCTGGCTGAACACTAATCAGGTCTACTTTTCTGCTTCCAGGGCAATAAACATCAATGCCAGAGCTTCTACAGTGCTTCAAGCAGAAGACGTATATGTGTATGAACACACACACATACACTACAGAACTTGTTTGGTTTGGATCTAGTTAGTGTGGAGTGTGGGCAAAGATGCTGGATATGAAGACTTTTTCTCACAATTCAGGCTTACGCTACAGAAGTTTGCCATCACAAATGTGGAAATTCAGGGTCTAAAAAATTCATAATCATGGCTGTCACCACTAAGCTCCTCTTTGTTATTTTTGGTTATTAGGCAAAGTGAGATGAGTGCTCTTGGTATGAAGACCTTTCTTCTCAGGTTGTCCTGTTCCTATATGAAGGCACTACTCTACAGGACAAAGAAAATCCCAGGTTACAATAAACCTTTTCTTGATTATCTGTGTAGATCACAAAGATTACAATTAGCTAGACAGCATTGCAAAGGCAACTGTGTGCGTTTGTGTGGGTGTAGTGTGTACTTGGTTTTGTGCCTGTGTAACTTGTGTTCTCTAGTGCTCAGTCACATCAAGCCTCTGTCTATGTATGGATGGCTTGGTGTAGCAGGCTGTGGAGTGCCACCCTAGACATAGTGAAGCCTAGCTGATGTGGGATGTGTAGTATCCATCTATCCCACTAGCATATTTCTTTCCTTGTGTTAATGTACTTGGTGGCAAGCTAGGATCATCAGGGTGGGTAGCTGAAGGCTGGTATCTGAATATTTAAGGAATACAATGAGTTTTCACCTCCTACAGGTATTCTTACAGATACATCCTGAATATATTCAACAGGGTATATTCAACAGGGTATATTTATAAGGCTATGTGATACTTTGCAGCAGAAACATAGACTTCAAAGAATTATGGCATCAGGCAATAACTGGGACCCAGCTGCCATGTGAGGATGCACAGCAATGAAAAACAGAGGTTTTTAAATGAGTGTTTAATGCACAAATTCTACACCTTACACTGCTGTGAACAGCAAAGTTTCTGAGCTTTCATTTAATTAAAAAAAATAGAAAAAAGTAAAAATAAGGAGAGAATAAACTACATGGTGGCAGTTTTGCAACTGCTAAGTGAAGTTACAGTATTGTTAAACGTAAGGCTGAACAGCAGATGGCATATTTACACCCAAGACATGAGACTATTGTTGACATGGTTTGTAATAGCAATGTTGATGTAAATGCATATATGCTCAGTCTGTGTATCATGCTGACATTAATCCTCAAGGAAAGAAAACCATCTGTAAAATTTTCAGTTAACACAATCAGAACTGAATTAAATGCTATAAACTTACATATTATTCAAGATAAAGCTTCTCTCAAGTAGAGAGGACTATAGCTTCCTTTGTGCTTTATACTATCCTTGCCTAATCCAATGTGCACCTTTAATGTTATATTTCCTGCCTTATTTTTAATAAATTACTATGAATTACACTCTCATGTGTATAATTTTTTTCACAGTAGAATGTCAAATAACCCAGTTGAGGACAACACTAGCTTAAACAGACACAGCCTAAGGTATCTCAGGCAAACAGCAACATCTTTCGGGCTCTGAAGTTTGCAGGTTTTTTTGCTCTAGTGGAGAGCTTTTCCCTAAGGAATTCCCAAGGAATTTATTATTATGTGTATAAAAACTGCATTAAGACTAACTGCATCCATCCTGTGTTTTCAATTATTATTACTTTAATGAAAAATATTTGAATAATAAGCAAATCAATCAATCCTTATATTCAGTTAGACTATGACTGCCTAAAGTTGATAGTCTGCAGTGCAACTTTGATACCCAGGTTTGAAGTAAAATATATATTTTTCTCCTCTGCCACTTAGTACCAGTCTGGACCATGCTCTGAAATATTCCCATGACAAAGTCCAAGAGGTCCAGAGGATTTAGGATCTACCATTAGCATTAGATGAAGTTTTGATGGTAATTTCTATGCTGGTAGGATCAGGTCCTCAGATACAGAAGCACAACTGATGCTACAACTTCTGTGACCATATGGAGAATTCATTGCACCTTTCCAAGGATTCTGAACCAGAGTGAAACAGCTTCAGGAAAGCTAAGGCCATTAAGCTAGTCTATTGCAGTTTTTCACACCATATATCCTTTGCTATAAAAACTGAGCCAACATGAAAATTATCTCTTCATTTTAGGGCTTACTTTGGTATTAATCTTTTTGTGCTTTGCCTTTTTCCTCACAGCTGTTTTCCTTCCTATTTACTGCATGTGGTTTTTATTGGAACATAGCTGTCCAGAAATCGATGCTTTTGAAGGCAGAGTAGATACATAACTGAACTCTACTAAATGGCCTGCTCTGTTCACACGAGGTTTGTTAAATATCAAAGAGCAGAAAGCAAATACTGAGCATTGATGTGGGTCTTCATCATTTATCATCTGCAGATAATAGTGTTCTTGCAACTATGAAAGATAAAGCTGTGACAGGATATAAAATGAAGGCAATATTCCTTTATGGATACTTTTTTGTGTAAATTGCTGTACAAGCAGTTAATTCTCATAGCTCCCAGGGGGTAGATAGGTCATCTGAACATCCTTAACTCTTTGAAAATAAAACTACAGCAAGATGTGGTTTTGGCATGTGTACTATTTCTAGATTTTTATAACTTTGGAAGCATCCCTGCATGGTTGGAGTTATTGGCAAGCTTCTCATTGATTTTAGGAGTTCCTGATAAAATCCACCGATTTTATGAATCAATGAGAAAATCCCCATTTTGGACTACAAACAAAAAGAAAGTGAAGTTTACCATGGAAAATTCAGAATCAGACTTCAAACACTCTGCACATGGGTTTATTTGAAGAATGATTCACTGTTGATATAGCTGGAGTTGTTAGCAAGTATATGTTTAAATCATCAGAATTTCAGTGTAACCAGAAATGCTTAGAACTTCGAAATTTCAGCTACATAATGAAAAAGAAGTAATGAACTTACTGTCCCTTACTTGAACTTGCTGAATGAGTGCTTTGATGCTATGGGAGCTTGACAGTACTCGGCTGGACAGAGGCACTAATCTGATGGGGCTAGTAAGGGTGCTGCTTATTACTTTCTTTGCAAGCCATTGCTGATGGCTGCTTTTGATATTAAATGCAACAGCAGCACCTAGTTTGTTCAAGTTATAGGTCTCCTTTGTATCATCTTTTGTACTATCACTGGTACAAAGTGACACAGTAAGCCCTTCCCTGAAGTGTAAAGTTCATTTAAGATATACTTAAAATTCCAAGCCTCTCATACAGGAATTGTGGGGAACTACAAATCTCTTGGTAAATATTCATGTTTAGGTTAAGCACATCCTTTCTACTGCAAATATGCGCTCTCCAAGATACACTTAGGCCATTCTCAGTTCAGATTTCCATCAGGAAGCTCTTGGGGAGACTCAACAGGATCACAGCATGGATTTGACTATATATTTTGGTTTATGTTCAATTCTGCTATTACACACACGAAGGTCTTCAAAGCATCATTTCTCCTTAGTCTGCACACTAAAATCCCTCACTGAAATTAAAGCTGGGAGGCTAGCCAGGGGATTCCAAACCTTTTTCTTTAAATAAGAAATATAATGCTAATTAAGTTGTTGTTTTTTATAAAATACTTTATTAAGAATAATAAGAGTAAACAAGGCTACAAAAATACCAACTTTATTAACTAATGAAGAGGCAGTTAATTACAGAAGATTTTTAATACAAGTTATAACCACAGTGTTCCCTTTTCATTAGGTATTCAGACAGATGTGTTTAATGGGAGCATTATTTTTTCCCACTTAAATATAAAAAATACTCCCTATCATACACTGAATTCTACAGGCAGCTCCCTGAAGTTAGATCCCATGCAAGGAAACACCATACAAATTTTCCCAAGGGTTTAAAAAGGAACACTAAAATTTTAGGGTGAAAAGCCATGTTAGATCCTGCCAGCAGCCCCAACATTCATAAAACAATAATATACCAGTGCATGTGAGGGAGGAAGAAAACAATTGATAAGGAAACAAGGCTAAACAACCAATCCAATAGGTTTCATACAAGTTCTGTGGGGATCAACTAGTTTACAACCAATGTTCCAGAAAGATGGGAATAAAGCCTTGCCTCCTTCTGCAGTTGCTGTGGAGTTGAGAATTTATGTGCTTTTCAGTGTACAAGGATACATAAACTACAATTCACGGCCATAACAAAAAGCACTGAGCAACTTTCAGCCCCCCCTCTTTTGACAATCACATTCACTGATTTCAAGGGACATTTTGCCTGAGTAGGTTTTGACCCTCAGAGATATATATATGGACCCTCGTCTGAAAAGCTCTAACTCAAGCAAGTAGCTCTGTCAAGTACATTGGCATTACCTGCAACAAGGGTTTGCAGAATGCCCCAGAAAGTTTTAATTTTAAACTAAAGAAGATTTCAGCAGTAGCAGCAAAAATCTAGACCAGTACATTCCCAATGAGAGATACAGTTTCTCTGAGAGTCATGAGGTTTATGAGAGAACAAGAGATAGGGATAAAGGCTTTTCTATGGGAAAATTGGTTTCGTTAATGAAAGGAAGAAGCATCAGCCAGTTCCAATGCCCAGAGAGACTCGGTAATTAAGTTGAACTAACTTCAGCACAAAATCACCGCTTTGGCTTTAATTCAGAAATTTTATATCCAGTTTTTATACTTTTCACAGACCAAGGATTAGTTACAGCAAAGAGAATGAAGATGAAATTCAATGGTATTGAAGAATGTTCTTAGATAAGAATTTAAGTTGTGTACTCTTTAATTCTAATGTGAATAAAGCCACATCTATGAAGTAAAGTTCAACTCCTGCTGAAGTTAGTTAAGAGGGTTTCCAGCAATTTATATGGGCATGAGAGCAGGTTCTCTTGCTATTACAGTGAGAAAAATATTAGAACAGTGAAAAAAAATATCTATAGAGTGTCCTTTCTTATGAGAATCCTGTAGTTATAACAGTTGCCTGGTACGGTACCATTGGTACCAACAAGAAATATTCACAGGAATAAATGAAGTACAAATTCATTACCACATATCATTATTCTTCTCTTCCCTTGCTCTTCAGAGTCTCATGTGCTCTCTGTACTAAGGCAGGGAGAGCCAGAGAACCCGATAAGCAAGTGCATACAAACATGTTAAGTTCTGGAGCAACAAATCTCCACAATTTATTTTACTGAGTAGCTGCCCAGAACAAACAGGTAAAAATCCTTACACATTGTCTAACAAAAAACAGTATTTTTATCATATATATATATGTGTATATATATATATAAAAATCACAGTCTTCTGCACAGCAGAAGCTTATAACTAAATTATTTTAAGATTCAATTTTTTTTAGATAGACATAACAAAATGCCTGCAAATATAATACAGTGGGCACATAACAATTCTGAGAATACAGAGAGTGAACATGGAGTTATATTTTATCCACATTCTGCTTGTGACTGGAGACAAAACTGTCTTGGAGTTTTTTTAAAGGTTTCTCTTAAAAAGTTAATCCTTTCAGTAAGATATGGTCAGTATATACTTACTAAGAATACGCTCTTCACATACATGGCAATAATTGGCTGTAAATACAACAGGCTAAATCCTGTCCTCTTTAGGCCTGGCAAGCAAAAGAGCCCAAAAGGAACATAAAGTCTTCAGAGGCAGCCGGAATGTATCAGTACAGACTATATGCGTAGCATCCACCACCTCTGGATCCGCTGTACGGAGAAGTTGCATCTTATCCAAAGAGACTATTTACATCAGGAGGAATTTCAGAAGCTCTGCTTGCTGCAAGTCTTCTTCCTATGTGCCAGTAGAATCTTCTGGATGCTCAACACAAAACTTAGCATGCCAAACTACTTACACATGGGCTGAAAAGCATCCCAGTTCACCAGGAGATGTAAGCATATTTGAGTCCCATTGAAATGAAAGTGCACTGCTGAAGAAAATATTTTGGTGAGTCAGCATGAAGACTGCCTCCCAAGGCAGCTCTCCTGAACTGGTTACTTTCTGCCAGCGCAAAATTCAACACTGTGTCTTCTGAATGAAATATCCTTTTATGAACGTCCTACACCATGATGTCAGCTTAGCGGTGAAGCAATTAGATATGATACACGTATCATACAATTTGCTAATGGAAACATTTACAGTTACACAGTCACAAATGAAGTAACAGTGCAGTTACTTATGCAATTACATGTACAGTAGTAAAACTAACACTTTGATATATGTTGCATCAGTTTTCCAGAAATTACAGGGTAATTGGTGCCACCTATAACGACATATTTGTATAATACTTCCAGCCATACCAGTAAATGCCTAAAGGAGAACACGCGCTTTTTATGGACGCTGATTGTTATTTCCCTTTCCCCATCAATATAAAGTGGTGGCTTTACATACAGGCAGAAAACACAAGCTACTAAACTATTGGTGATGTTTTCCGTATTACATACAAGATCACATCAATATCTGCAATAATTTTATTACCCTGAAATTCATTATACAGGGGATATAAATTTGTCAAATCCAGGTAAGGTTTTATTAAAGATCTTGAGTCTCTGAAAGCCTATTAATGTATAACTTACTTTTCTCAATACCAAGTCTCTCAGCCAGGTGCCAGATCCAACTATTCTAACTATTCTTTTTCTTGCTGCAAATAGAGTTACTTACATGAAATAATTAGAATCAACTGAGTTTTTAACACTTGCCTATTGAGAAAGACTTGGGCATATTTGATTGAAATTTCTTTCAATGGCCAAAGTTTGCCAGTAGCTAATCAGGATTAATTTTTCAATCTGTATGAAGTGTTCTTTTTGGTATTGCAAAACCATGTTTATATCCGAGATTAGCTTTAAACAATGATTGATAGTTTACTAACCAATCTACTTTTATGTCTCATCCCTCATCCAAAAGGGATTTTGAGATATCTATTATGGGACCACACACTGGAGGAAATAAGTGCAGAACTAGACTCTATAACCAATATGTAAAAGGAAGCTATATAGACTTCTATGAGAACTGTGCTTGCAGCAGGCTTGTCAAAGTCCATCAATAATGAAAAGATTAATTTCTAAAGAGATTATTTTTTAATGAAATATTGACCTCTTGTAAGGGGGGGAAAGAGAAACTTGATCATGTATGCTGTCCTTGACAGATGCATATATTTCTCAATAGGTCTTTTGTAATTTATGAAGAGAAATATATGGCTCATAGAAAGATTAAGATGTGATAAATAAAACTATGATTTGACTCTCCTTCTAAGATAATCTGAAGAGCAGCATAAAAGAAGTCATATGACCTATTTCTACAAAACCGTTTATCATCCAGTAATGTCTTTGCAAAATTGTTTACCCATTCAAGTATCTTCAGGAGATATGTCACCATACTTGCATATACTGTAAGTCACTCCAACATTTATAAAACAACACTGATTGATAGACAAAACCACCAAAAACACCCATAAATACTAAAAGCTCAAAGAACTTGACTATCAAGTAGTTAAAAAATTGTTGATCTTTACTTTACACATTAATTCTGTGCTGTCCAAAATCTTCCTTTAGATGGAAGTTGTCGAGTTTTCAGGGTTTTCGGTAGGTCATCATAATCTTGTGTATCCACCGGGAATAATATGAGACCCGAACAAAAATCCCAGGACGATTTTGAATGGCACATCCACGGCCAGGAACAATGACACCAACTACTATCTTCAGTCTGTTTTGTTCACAAACCAAAGGACCACCATAATCTCTCTAGGAAAAAGACAGAATTGTAGAATCATAGAATAGTTAGGGTTGGAAAGGACCTTAAGATCATTTAGTTTCAATCCCCCTGCCATGAGCAGGGGCACCCCCCACTAAACCATATCACCCAAGGCTATGTCCAACCTGGCCTTGAACATCACCAGGGATGGTGCATTCACAACTTCCCTGGGCAACCCATAAAGAGTGCAACTTCTCAAAATGCTTCAAAACACAGCTCCCACCTGTCTCCTACTGATTGGTGTCTTTTGGGGGTGACCTATCTCAATGAACAGGCAAGAGAACTATTCTTGCCATAGGACAAAAACAAATTCCAATATCTTTTCCACAGACAGAATTTAGAAGAACCAGTGGCAAGGTCAGCCTTTAATCTTTGATTTCATCCCATGCAAATTAAATCCTGTGTCGTATCTTTCCATGTGAATCTGGTGACTTCAGAGTACCAGACCTTACTGTCCTCTTTCAGCTACCTGCAAGCATAATATTTGCTTATGTGCATATAAACCAGATAAGCAGGAAGTGAGTTGACTGATAAATATCTGTGTTACGGTAAAAGGCTTTGCAAAAAGACAGCTGACAAAGCCAGGTTAGTATTCTTCTGTCAGGCAATCATCTTGCAAGGCCCTAGAATAGGAATCTATGTATATTAATAAGAAAGGGGGAGAATTCCAAGTATAATAAAAAGTAAGATTTTGCACACATAATTTTGTGACATAGCTTGTTAAAATGCTCTTGTTCATTATTCTGAGTGAAGGAGGCATCTATGCACCAGTACATGCATTCAGAGAAAATTTGAAGTATGGCCAACTCAGATCTGGGTCTAATTTAGCACTAAAATACACCATTTAAATTAGATTGAAACAGTAATTTAGATACATTTACATAGATCTGGGACAACATAGACACTATATTCAACACAGACACTGCAGCTTTTACCCAGGCAAAGCATACACTGAACCTAGCAAACTATCTGCAAAACTAGACAGTAAATGTCTATATCAGATAGTGAGATATTGTTTCAAAAAATAAAAGCTGACAATTAGCATTGCATTCTGTCCGGATCACTAGAGAAACAACAATGCTTGACCTTTATTTGGTTAAGATTTTTTTTTCCTGACTGACTGCAGATTAGTTCCCACATGATCAATGAACTATGTCAGTACCATCAGAGCAGCTCATAAAACACTTTCAGGAGTGGAGTTTCACCTGCCAATCTGATTTTGTTTCTCTGCCTGTTCTCTGCTGAGGAAAGTGGCTTCAAAGGGGAATTCAGGGAGCAGGAAACCATTCAGTCATTAAGACTGATTGCTAATATTAATTCAGTCCATTTCTTCCAGCAGGGGAAAACAAAGTGCAGGATCCCCTGCAGACTTCTATGCAGATGCTTCATTTATAAGCCTTGACATGCCTAAGAGTTCACTTATGATTAACTATTTGGTTTTGAAGAAAATACTTTGCAATAGCATAATGATCGTGGAAAAAAAAGGAAGAAGCTTCAGTCAGTTGAAGACCTCAGTTCACTATGGTTTAGTAGAACCCTTGGGTAGAGAAAATTTCACTAGTTGGTAATATCAGTATTAGCAAATCATCTGTCACAGATATTAAATGCATAATAGTGTTCATGACTGTCCTCCTTTTATATATCATCAGGATGATTTTCCACATAAAAAATGATCATTCTCTAATAAAAGATTTGCAGCATTTCTCCTCAGATATCTTTTCTCCATCATCAAATCTAATCCCAAACAAAACAATATTGAACTATATACTTTTTACAGAGGTAGGTTACTGCTGTCCTCACTGATACGTTGTTCAGGTTTGATTAGGAAGACCAAATGCTTCACCCTTCTGACTAATATTGAAACTCAGTACATTTTTTGATCTTTCTTCTTTCTTCATAACTTTATCAACTCTGTTGAGCAATGAATTTTCTGCATTTTGCATGCAAGTCCTCATCTAAACAAACAGTTAAATTTGCTCCAGACTGCTTTCTGCTCAATCAAAATATGCTGCTGTTGCTAGCACACACTGTAGCCCTTATTATACAAACAGAAATTTGTCTCAGTCTAGCAAAGTGTTTAGTCATGTAATTATATCTAACATTCATGCAAATCCTTTACTAGCGTCGTGGTATGGTAAAACTGAAGTGGAGAAACCTTTTCCTGCACTCTTGCAGAAAATAGGTCACTAGAAACAAATAATTCTCCTGTGCAAAATATTAAAGGAGGGCTTTTTTTTGTTGGTTTTTTTTTTTTTTTTTTTTGTTGGTGTAAAACTTTAATGCAGAGAGAATAATTGTAAAAAAACATGCTAAATTATTTCTGCTAAATTATATCTGGCTGATGGCTCCTCAGAATGTATTAGGAAATGTGATATTTACCTCACAAGGCCCAGCACCAATGGTTTCAGCCACAGCACAGATTTCTGACTCATTCACAGTGATCTTCCCTTTGAGATACTGATTGCATTTCTCATTTCCCAAAATAAGCAGATTTGCTACCCGGAGAAGGCCATCATAGTTAATTACTAGGATTGAAAAAGAGAATGAAAACTTTTTTCTATTTAAGGAAAAAAAAAAAATGAGGACACAAGTCTAAATAAACTTACTCATGTAACTTCAGCTATTGTACTTTCCCACCAGTAATCACAATTTTTGTCTATCCCCATTCTTATCATGCATTTGTCTTTTGGATTTCCTATATTTGCTACAAATGAGATTTGCAAGAAATTTGTTTGGTGGGCATGTCTGTTCAGTTCTGTCAAGCTTTCTGGAGAAGTTTTTTGTATTAGAAGCAAGGGATAGGTATCTGGTTTTACCCTACAGTTCAGCACCAGCTTGCCCTGTCACATCACAGAAATAAGAGCTGAGCATATTGTCTCTCCCATGAGAGGAGTGAGGATTTTACTCCCTGTTTCAAACACAATTTAGTGTGTAAGAGTGCCTGCAATGGCCTAGGAAAGGATGTGTGACTTGAAAAATACTGTAACAGAGCAGAGGCTTTCTTATTCTGTGCTGGCTCAGCTACACTGAATGACTTTGTGCCTGCAAGGGCAGAGCCACAGCCTTGTGCAATCTCCATTCATCAGCGTGAAGGTCAGGAAGCAGGAGCCCTGTGGAGCTTACTCTTGTTCTACATGTCGAAAGACAAGTCTGTACAAGCTGCAAAGATAAATAAAGTGCCTAGACTTGCCCGTTCTCCACATAGCCATCAAAAGAAAACAACAAGCTTGCCCTTCACTGACTTATTATCCTGTTTTCTTGGGAAAAAAAAAAAAAAAAAAAAAAAGGATGTAACACTTTATGCTTTCCTGACTGAAATGCTGTGAGGATTATAATAAGTAGTGCATAAAATAACATACTACAAAGTCCTTGGACGACAGATGTCATGTATTCACTGCATTATGTAACTCCACAGCATTTAAAATTCCTGTTCAGTTCTAGTAAGCTAAGCCTTACTGCAATGCTGCACCATACTCCAGCCTGACTTTCCTGTCGCCTAGACAGCTATTCCCTGCAGAGGATGGCTAATATGGCCACACTGGGAACACCAAATGTAGTCATCTGGGAAAGGCCTGGTACAGATTACTTGCCACCCACAAAGAAATGCAGAGTAATGGCTACAAAGAAGAGAGCCTCAGAATAAAAGTCTAGTTTCTGCTCTGCTTCCAGGAGAGCGTGAATATGTTGCTGCTGCTTACTCAGGGTCTGTGGCAAAATGACATTTGAGCACAGCAATTATTGTAGCAATTATTGTCAACTGGCAGCTATTAACTTTATCATCAACACATAATTAGGCAAATATAGTATTTAGCAGGCTAACTAAATGTCTGTTCTCCCACATATTTGTATTTTCTTCACAGAAATCCTATGTTTAATAAACATTAGTCAGGTTGCAATGTCAAGTACTGAAAAGTTAAGGAATGCCAGACTTACAGCTGCCTATGTGTCCTTAGCTTAGTGTCTTTGTATATGTTAATTATGTCTTTGATTACATGACTCTATTAGTTTTTCCACAGGGTGGCCTGCTTTGGGATACAGAAAGACTGCTCAAGTAGATGAATTGGAATGTTTCAAAAAAGGTTTGGAACTCTACAAAATAATTTTGCCAGATTTTGTAAACATGTAGAACAATGTGTTTTGCTAGTTAATTCTTTGAAATGTTTGAGTCATTTTGCCTAATAAACAAACAAAAAAAAAAAGTTGGACTAGAGAAAGCATTTAATATTAAATGATCTCAGGTGAAATGCTCAAAGATTTACACAAGTGGGAAAAAACTGAAGCTGCATTTTGTAACAAAAAACTGTCGCACAATCGTGGCATCAGGCAATACCAGCAGTCTCACCTATAATGACAAGAGGAAGCAAGCTGTCAACGCATTCATTTAGTTTTTAAAAATAGTTTCTTACATCCAGTGTATCCCCATCCATAAACACTGCAACTGGTCTTCTCTGGAATGGTACAACCAGAAATAGGCAATCGGATTATTTCTACAAAATTCGTCAATATGGCAGGTCTGAAAAGAGAAAACAAATAATAGATACGATGGATTTTCCTTAGCCTCTTAAAATGTATCTGAAAAATAACTTCAACAGGAATTAAAATCTGTGCCAGTTCTTTTCCATTTTTAATAGATTCTTCTACCTATTTTTTGTGCTACAGCTGCTAACTGTCAAAAGATTTCTTGAAATGCTGTCAGCAATATTGTGCTATTTAACTTGGGTTTTCATCTTAAAAGTAAGTAATGATGGCATTTTGTTTGAATATACAGTTTTGCTAATATGGAGAAAGTTTGAAAGTTCGTATATACACAGGGATCTCAGTTACAATCTGGTGCTTATTCTATAAATTAAGACCATGTACTAGTGCATGTGGATTGTTATTTAAAAAAAAAAAAAACAAACAAACAACAAAATGAAAAACAAACCAAACCAAAAAACCCTCCTAACAAACCTAAACTTGGTTAGAAAAGTTATCTGGAAAAGCATATAGGCACAGTTTTTCAGTAGTAACATCTGCTTCCTGATCAAATAGATGAATTTGCGTTTCTGCGTATATCAAATAAAATTTCTTTCAAGAGGAAGTTTATCCTATAGAGACATCATCATCATGCAGTATCAAATGCAGTATCAAAGATAGCACAGAACTGAATTTGCAACTCTTATTTAGAAAGAATCTCATTCTTTAGTTGAAAGTTCTGGAATTCACAATAATGGCTACTAACCGGCTAAGTTTCAATAGGACCAAATCTGATCCTGCAGGGCCATATACCAACTGTGAGATATTCAGAACTTGTCTATGCTTTTCCTCTCCCTTTCCTTTGATATTATGGACTCCAAGCCAGGCTTTGTAATCTTTCAAATCTTTGTACCTAAAAGAGGCAAGTTGGTTAGGATTTTGATGAGCATATGATACAATAACTAAAAAAACTTGTTTAAAATGCTAGAATTTAACTAATGCTCTTCATAAGAAATGGGTTTATGCTGCCAACTTCTATTCCAAAATCAACATGCTCTGATGTAAGGTTTTGGTCTGAAGCCGTTACGTAATTTTAACTATTACTAAAATCTAATTTTTGTTTCCTAATTGTATCCAAACATTTAGATCCTTGGACAATATAAACTTTTGGGGTTTTTTCTGAGATTTGACCAAGTTTTCTATTTTATTTTGTCCAGCTAAGCAGAAGCATGAGTTTACTTTCATAAAGAGGCAACTGTCTAACCATTAGAGTTGGAAAACATATTTATAACTTCTATGTAGAATAGCCAGAACCCTTTTAGATTAACAACAATAAAACCAGACAATACCAAAGTCCCACAGGCCTTTTATATCAGAAAAGCAGTTTTAAAGCCAAACAGCAGGGAAAAAAGCTGCATTTAAGTTGAAGAAGTGTTGTGATAACATCCCCAAAATAAACATATTTCAATATTGCATAACTACAGACTACTGTACCGAGAAGGGAAACACTGCCTTGCTGTTAGAACCCACTCTTCCTTTATCAAAGTACCTCCACAGATATGCTTATTCCTGGGAGAAAGAAGGAAAAAAAAGTAAAAAAAGAGGTAATAGCATGATTTTCTACATATTCCAAACATTTGAAGAATACTTTTGTTCCCCATGTATGTATGTACATATTTCTCCACTCTGGTGAAAGGTAGATGACTACGAGTCTGCAGAAAACACATCTCTATCCCTTTGCCCTACAGTTTCAACACTTACAATAACATGAACTTGCAGAGATTTACTCCAATGTGTAAAAACCAAGAGCAAAGAGAAACTCAGTCACTCTGTTCATTTAGCAGTTTCAAAACTGAATTTGTAATGAGACCTAATTAAAAAAATATAATAATAATAAAGAAGAAAGTCCCCAAACTCCCACCAGATGCAGACAACATTTGATCATTATTCATGTAGGTATTATTCAAAGCGTTAACCTCAAGGTGGAGAGTTCCTATTTGATTACAAGCCCTGTGAGATTTCTGTCCCCACATACTTCAGTTGGAAACAATCTGCAGTGTGTGACATCCTACATATGATTATAGAAAACGTACAGCATAATATATCAAGTAAAATTAAAGCAATTAAGCATGACAGTTCTTTCAAAAATAAAGATGACTGTGGAATGTAGATTAATTAGTTTCCTTCTTTCTGCCTCCAAAATCACATTTATTTTCTGCAGCTCTTTGGAAAGCGAATCAGAATTGTCAGCAATTCTGGAAAAGCTTATAATCTCAGAATTTATAAATTCAAATCACACAAATGCTCAAAGCTTTGCAAAGAACTTCTGGAAGAAGCCCAGACTCTTCATGGAGGTCAAAGACATCAGAATAGCAGAGATGCTTGCCTATGTTAGTTTTTTTTTAATTGTACTTTGGTTGAGGAACAAAATATCTGATCCAAAAGACTAGATTCTTTATAAAATATGCATTTTTCCCAGTTTTATTACAAAAAAAAGTTACAATCAGGGAGCATATGTGTACTTCCGTGTTATGTTTACATCACTAATTATCAAGATGAATTTATAAGATTGTATCCTCTGCTTTAAAAGATTTGCTACTACACATGACGAGCTTAAACTTATGATTTAAAAGTGGGACAAATCCAGAACTGATTCAATGAAATAGATGAAATTCATTCAAATACACTTAAATTCAGCTGATAAGAGAATCTGGATTGAATATATAGGAAATTTTGTCATTGATTGATTTAATATTTAGAAGTGGGCCTTGGTTACCAAATATGAATGCAAGTTCCTATGTTCCACTAAGCTTTTACCATTCAGACATGGCAGTTCCATTTTAAGGTGTGCAGTTAGATTTTTGCAAAAGTCCTGAAGACACTGAGTTTTTGTTTCAGACAACATTCTATTTGCTTCCTTGGTAACAACACAAAAATAAAACTACATTTTCATGCCCACATGTAATACTTAAAAATACATTTTGCTGCTGGAGTACTCCAGGAATCCCCTTTTCAGAGAAGAATCTGCAATCATTTAAGCGCACATCTACTTCATGGAATTTTGTTGCATGGCACAAAATCCAGGTTAAACTGCCTTAACGTAAGTTATCTAATTTCTAGGCACACAGATGTAATTCACCTTACCTGCCTAAAAGTTCCTCAAACATCAAGGCTGTTTTAAAAACAAGTGCACAGATAAACTTTTCCAGGAATGATTCAGCCCATCTGATTGTTGATTTAGTCTAGGAATAGAGCGATCGTCCTTCAGAAATGCCTTTTTGGATCATCCATTATACTTTCAGAAAGGTCTAGCTCTGATTGGACCTCATGAGATGCAAAGATCACCAAGAATGGGAAGGACCCCAGAATTTCTTTAGCAATGAAGCAGTGTAGAAAACAAGAGGTTTATATTTACTCCATTTTTCCATTTAAGACCGGGTTATGACACAGTTTTAAAAGAGATAAGGAATCATAAGGTAATAG
>JAOEHX010032777.1:12641-23552 GCA_025448015.1 Bolborhynchus lineola | reverse complement strand
GAAGCAGAGACAGGATACCTGACCCAAACTGACCAAAGAGGTATTCCATACCACAGCACATCATGCCCACTATATAAGCGGGGGGCAGTTACCTGGAAGGGTTAGATCACTGCTTGGGTAGTGCTGGGTATTGGTCAGTGGGTGGTGAGCGGTTGTATTCTCTTGCCTTGTTACTTCCCTTATCATTATTATTATTGGTGGCAGCAGCAGTGGTTTGTGTTATACCTCAGTAACCGGACTGTTCTTATCTCCACCCGTGGGAGTTACATTCTTTCAATTCTCCTCCCTATCTCTCTGGGAGTAGAGGGGGGAGAAAATGGGGGAGTGAGAGAGCATCTATGCGGTTCTGAGTTACTGGCTGGGCTTAAACCATGACACATTGTGGAAGATATGTTACATATTTGCAATTTATGTTGCACACATTTCTTTATGACTTAACGCAAATTTGCCATCAAAACAGACATACTAAATAAAAAGCATAAAAATGATAGTTGTATATATTTATTGCTGATGTTGGCTTTGAGTTTGGATGGACAACACTGTCTTATCAGTGAACAGTCTTGCCATCTGACTTGCTAGCTCTTGGTTCTGTCTGAATCCTGATAGTTCTTAGGGAGCAATGAGACGTACTAGAGTGCATTTCCTCCTGACAGCCAGCCAAAGGATTACAGCCAGAGCTGCTATTCACTCCCCAACCTTAGCATCAAAACAATTTCTAATTTTTTTTTAGACTACGCTTTGAATTTGCTAATGACAAAGGGAACTCCCAGTGGGTGTGACAATCATGCAATAATCAGCTTCAGAGGATTAGAGGACCCCAGGGGTGTGATTAGCTCAGGTTGGCCAAGCCCTCTGTCGTGAATTAATTCAGAAATGAATATTTGCATTCCAACACTGCATTTTACTGAAAACGATTTCCAGACTAAGAAACATTTTTTTCTTTCTTTTTTTTCCCCTTTTTTTTTTTTTATTATGAAAAGCAATTCACATTGCACAAGACAATTGGCAGCTGTGGCTAATGAAGTGTGAGATGATTAAGCAATAAGGATCTGAATTTTGTGTGATGTACTTCTGCCAATGATCTTTCAACGCAAAGAACATGTTCATTGTTATTTTTAGTCAGTCTTTTTCCTACGCTTTCGTTAAATGCTCGATGGAATATTTTCAATTCATTTGATTCCATGGTTGACAATCACATAACTTTTCCTTCCATAATTAGCAATTATCAACTGTACAGAAATACTGAATGCTGTTGGTTTTGCATAACAAACAAAAAGCAGAAGTGATGGTAGCAAGTTTGCTGAACTGAAAATATATCTTTTGTGCACTTGACAGCTATTTGGGAATTTGCAATGGTGTTACATACTTATGGATACATTGATGAAATGGCCTATAAGTCTGACAGTTACATCAAATGCAAGCAGGCAAAAGTGTTGCCCGCAGAGATTTAGGCAATGCATTTGAAAAATAGGCCAGAAAAACATAATCTAACAACGCAGCAGTAATTTAACTCTGTTATGTCAAATAAAGGAAAATAATTACATGCAATAGGAGAAACAGATGCAGATTTGTATGGCTAACTTTTTGCTCTAAGAGAATTCATTATACGTATGGAGGATAATAGATGAATAGCAGCCATGTGGGCTACTTAGTATGGCTTTCATGTGCACTGTCTTCTTCATATCCCTTTGCCTGCTGGTTCCAAAGTCTGATCTTCAGTATTTGCAATTTCTTGGATACCATTTTTTGTAATCTACTTGTTCTGATAATGTATTTCAGTTTCCTTGCCTATAAAATGAAGATGACAGTGAAGAACTGTCTGTAAACAGTGTGTTGAAATTTAGTTACCAAAAAGCTTCAAATACCATCAGTAAAGACAATTAAGTTTGCTCTTTTCTTTGCTGAAATTACTTTTCTTTAAAAATGTTTGTTCTTCTATTTTGGCAAAATTAATTCCATTCCAGTGCTGCCTATGTTCCTGTCAGAAATGTTTTTTAACTGAACAGATCTCCTGCAGTTCTCATTTTACATTCTTTCTATTTACAGACTTTCTGCTTTATCAGTCCACTTGTGTCATATCCATGAAATCTTATTTAATCTGTTTATAAAACATTGCCCTTTGCTGAATTTTGTTAGATTTTTATGTTACATTCCCTAGGAGAAACGGATGATTATTTTTTGATTCCATTGTCTGCCTAAGTACTCAATACTTCAAAGCACTCAGCAAAATCTGAACATGCATTTATTTCTTCACCAGTAGTAGCAATAGTTGTAGCTGTAGCCCTGATGACTGAAAAGTGGTAAGATTGTGTAAAAGCCGATGCTTAAGCCTCTTAGTCTGAGTATTAGATCGTCCTATGCCATGTGGACCTAGAGAAAGGAAAGGAACAGAGATTGAAGTTGATGGACTTTCACATTTGTTGAATGTTAACACGTTAATCCAAAACCTGAAGGTTAGCTGCTACTTTGTTCTTAATATTTCCATCTCCTTTGTTTCCTTAAAGGACTTCTGTACTTAATACACTTTATTAACATTTTAAAAGGAAATTTTAAAGGAGTGTCTATGGTTCTGTATTGCTGTTGAGATTCTTCTCCCTTAAATCCCTTTGCAACCTGTTTTACTCTTTTCCTCATTAATCTCTCCTTCAGTATTCTCCCAGCCACTGACAAATTTATCTATAAGCGTGTCTTAAACTCTAATGCCTGAGTGGTGCAAATATTATCTTATGGTTTCATACTGCCATAAAGCACTACATATAAAATAAAGCGCAATTCTTGTGAGCACGGTGGTCATCAATAGCCTGAGTGTGAAAAAATTTTATACATAAATCCCATTTGATTTTAGTGGGTGCATAAATGCCTCCATAATCCTGGCTTCCAAAGACAGGTGAAGAAGCAGCTTTTAATTGCAAGTGGTCCTATGCAATGGAAAGCAATCAGAAGTGAAGGCAACTTCATTGACAACATTGCACTTCATCCATATTAAATATAGCACACTGCAAGCAACTTCTATTCTGTATTCTGCCTAATAAATACTAATAAGACTGCATCCATTGTATAGGGACAGTACCTTCCTAAGGTGCACGTTACTAGTCCTAGTGGGAGGAATAAATGATCTCCTTCCCATATTACTGCAGCCAAAACAGTCACTGTTTGGGGTGATTGTTTGCCTTGCAGCCACAGTCAACAAGACCTGCAGAGTTGCTGGCTGTGAGAGGAGAAGCCACTGCTGTACGCAGCTCAGCAAGTAATGCTGCCGGACCAAGAGTGCTTTGCACAGCTGGCAACCCTCTGCTCTTTCAGAGCAATCTGTGGCTGAGCCTGCTCAGCTCCAGGGTGCAGAAACTGCAGAGTTAGAGGGTGTAAGAAGTTGCCCTGTTTTCTGTATTAGCTATTTCCATGCAGATATATCATGTCAGAAACAAAGGAACAGAGGGACCAGAAATTAAAGATGCAGGCAGATGTGTCCAGCATGCCATCCATACTGACAGAAATGTGTGTGTTGAATGCATGCTTGGGGACTTCTGAAATTCCACAGGGTGCTTTTCTGTGTTTTCAGGTGTTGCTGTGTCTCAGGACTGTGGCCCTTAATGTTTCCATTTAGGTGGTAAAGTGCTTTGCAAGTTCCATTATTTCACAGTTCTAATTCTGAAGTACTGATTCCCTTCGTGTACGGAGAACAGTTGGGGTTTTTTGCAATTCAGCTTGAATGATTCATACTATACCTTTTTAGGATGATAAACAACTGTGCTACAATATATCTTTCATATTTTTCTTAAAAGGGTTAAGAAATCTTAAAAATGTTTTAAGCAGAGTGGCATCCAAATAAAAAAAGATTGGCTGCATCTGATCAAATAACATGGATAATAGATCACTGAACTGAATAGATTCTTCTCAGGCCTCTAATGCTATGAGGATCATGAATGTGAAATTTCTGCTGCACATGTTACAGATAATGGATTTTCAGCAGTCACTCAGAAATAGCTTTGAAGATGCTGTATTTTATTTACACAACAAATAAGTTTCAATTTTTAATTAGAATACAACTTATGGCATTTTTTTTTTTAATAGGTTTATTCTGTAAATGACTTCCTAAGCTTAACTGGAAGGGTAGGTAGGTGGTAGTAATGCAGCAAACATAATGGGGATGGATAACTCTGTTCTTTAATGGTGTTTTAACTATACTGCTGTTTGACAGCAAGGACCATAGAAAGGGTCATATTCAGCACTCACTAAAAATACAAGAAATCTGGCTCCTCTGCTAATTTTGGTTATGAAAATATCTATTCTGGAATTGGTATATGGTGTTTTAAGTTTCTATTGTTGAGCAGTCACAGCCAGAGGTAGTCTGCACCACCTATTTGCTTCAAGGCATAAGGGTCCTGTAGTAATGGTAGGAACCAGTGGCTATAAGGCTGTGTGAGTCCTCAAAGTCCTCAGCCCACGTTCACTCCATGATTATGGTCCACATCTATGTACTGTGGTCAGCCATCTGCACTGGTTTGGTGTCCACCCTGACCCACACATTGGAAAATTTTGACTCTTGGGGCTTCTTAGAGAAAGAGAGTACAGAGAAGGATTGAAGAGACAGGTACCCTGACCAGTATTATAAAATATGAATTAAAGCTTCTGGTCCCCACTACCATGATCCAAGGCGCTCAGCATCTCAGGGGACATGTGTCCAGGACTGAATTTTTCTTTGTTAAAGTGGGAGTTGACCTGGTTTGCTTCCTGTAAAAATAACTTTCAGTGCGAAAACCCTTTATAAAGCTTCTGTTCTCAACAGAGGTCTGTAGAACCATGAAGAAAATATCCTCATTTAGCAATAATGCAAAGACTTTAGTTAGGATTAGTTATCCACACATTGCTTTAGTTGTCTGTATTTTCCCTGTAAAATGGTTAGGAAGGTCTTCCAAAGACTTCTATTTAGCTGCAAAAAGTTGCTAACTTTGGATTTTGTGCAATATTTTTGCACTTTTGTTCTGTTCTTCCCTTACACAAAATAGTAGTTGGGTAAGCACCATGGACATTTAACAGTCAATCCAACATCTGACAGAGCTCAAATCAAAATTGAATGTGTTTTGTTACATTCCTGGTTTCTGGTAAAGGAGCAATCAAATGTTTTGATGTTTCGTATAAGATTTTTCTAAACTAAATTTGAAGTACCAGATAGGCTGCTATTCTCTATGTTAACACACAGCTGTAATTAATACTTAATAAATTCCAAACCTGTGATACAGGTCAGTTTCCAGAAGGCACTCAGATTACATGAATTTATGTGTCAGATTTGTAACATGAATATTCCCACAATGGAGTCCTTGAGGGAAAAATACAGACTTGTGTTAAGTCTGTTAAAATTTGAGCATGTCCAAACTGTTTTTTTAGCATGGAAACAACTCTGCAGTGTGCAGTGTTGTTTGCATTTATTTGCTGTGTAATTATGAAGCATTTGAGAAAGTAGTTGCAATAGCTGTTTTCCAGATATAAGTATCCAGTCCCTCTCACACCAGGAAAAGTAATTATCCTTCTTTTAAGTAATAAGTGCTTCCTAACCAGTATTTCTCTCCCCTCCCCCACCCTCAAAATAGAAGTTTTGGGTTAAAAACACAGAGACAATTGCTTTGCTTGGTATTCATGAAATAATTTGCTCTAGAAAAAGCTTTATAGCAGTTGTTTCTATTTTTGAAAAGGACATTAAAATGTTTGCTTCAGTGATAAATCAAAACATCTTTGATGAGAAGCACATTGCTGGGCACACCTATGTCTTGCAAAATCTTACAAGTCAACTTAAACATACGCAGTGTACATTAGCCTCAAAACACCTCCTGCCCCTTCCCAATGTGAGCCTTCTTTTAAAAAACAGAAGTCTTTGGAGATGTGTTTGCTATCAGCCCACAGCCACTTCAGAAGAACAGGCAGATGCACCACCTGACAGCAAGCTTAGAAACAAGAGTTGCTTCAAGATTTTCCCCAGAATTAATTAACTGAAGGGTAAAAGCTTATTTGTGAAGGCTTGGCTTTCTCAGATTGTTCTACATTTATTTTCTGTGTTTTAATTTTGTGACGACAGCTCTATGTTTGTCCCCTAGCAATGTCCAAATCCCTTTTGATTGCTTTAAGGAAGAGCAGGGTGGCTGCTTAGCTGCAGGGAAGGTGCGGAGGTACAGAACTTCCCCCTTTCTGCTCTTCCTTGTTTGGTTGGGGAGATGTCAGTCATGGATTTCAGAGCTACATTTTATATATGTATTGTATACTTGGGATTAAAAGTTTAAGGGTAAAACACAAAAGACATGCAATTCATAGATATGTATCTGAGAGGGAAGAAGAGGGGGATTTCTTGACAGAAAGAAAAAGGTGAGGTGAGATAAATTATGCTAAAAATGTGCATTATAATTAAACATTCTGATTACAAAGTCTATATCCAAAAGCATATTTTTAAGCAAAAATATTGTTCAAAGATAGGGGGTCATCTGCTAAAGGTTCAAAATAGAGACCTCTTGGTGAGATTCTGATTTTGAACTATGTTTTTTGCTAGGATTGGATAGTGTAATAAATTAATACAATAGCATCACAACTGAATGATTATTATCTTACTGATTTATGCAGTTTACTTGAAAATAACCAGTGCTCTAAATTCTCTGGATGATAGTTTTATATTTCGCAGTTATTCATAAATCGAAGTATAAACAGTATCTTCCGTACAAAATATGTATCCACTAACAAAATCTAGGGAACTGAATGAAATATCAGCCATCCTACTGATGGAGCCTGGACACACCTTTGTGCATATAATTATTTTTGTGTCAATTTATCAATCTTCTTAATGACAATCCTGTTATTGGAATGGAGCCTGACTTTAAACTTTAAGTTCATGCTGGCCTTAATCTCATCAGTGCAAAGAGCAACAACAGAAAAGACACTGCTTAAAACAAATGAATCAGCCATCTTATCAAATATACAGAAAAAGCATTTTGAATTTGAATATCATTGAGTGATTTCAGGTTACTCTGGCATCTCAATTTAACCACAATTTTTTTTAAGTTTATTTCACATACAGCTTTGATTTTAAATGGTAAACTGCACCTGCTGTTCTTTTTGCCTTCATAAAAAATTGGACTTAAATTTCTATTTCTAAAGGAAATGTGGACCCTGTTAGCACAAACGTCTGTCAAGATACCATGGGTAATATTGTGCATAGTGTGGTCCAAGTGGAGCCAATAATAGGCACAACAATATTACATTGGCATCCATGCTCCGTGAGCAGGGAAGTTAAAGTATTGATTTCTGACTGCTGAGACAGTGGACCAGGAGCTCCCTGGGCAAGACCAAGTATAACATGGATCTTGAAGCAGTTTGCTGCTGTCATCACCAGAGAAAGGTTATGATGTCCAATACCATTCCACCATCTTGGCATCTTCACCAGCTTTTCAGTTTGTGTTTGTGTGCTCTCTGAAATAGATCACCATGGAAACTAGTTAGTGTGCATAGTATAGAAGTAACATGGTTATTACAGCTCACTACTCCATGCTGTTACATGTGAACAGCAGAATATGGATATGCAGAATACTTCAGTTTCTCTCATTTAGCAGAGTTTTTTGATCAGGCAAGGATGTTAGTTTTTGAAGATGACTTTTTATGAGATACAGTGGTGTTTAGTCAAGTGTGAGATGTGTTACACTGGATCTCATGTAGAAAAGTGGGGTATTGTCAAACTTGGAGCGTCTTCAAGTTATGTACTGACCTTAACATGCTGAAGCAGGACAAAATGGTACAGACATGAATGAATGTAGAACAGGAATTAGGGGAAAATATTCCTAACTCTCATTGAAATGAATTCTGGAAGAGTTTTCCACTAATAAAAGGACTGTTTTGATTATGGGACTCTGTTTCTGTAGGGTGTTTATTTATAGACCTGTTTCAGTTTTGGAAGACTGACCTTGATTAGCTGAGGGTTTCCTTCCTGTGTTTGTAAAGCTGGTGACATGCAGGTGTACATGTAATTTCACTCATCTGACCTATGGCAATAAATCAGCGGGAATGTTCACAGTACCATTGCTACCGTGGGTAAAGACTGGGAGGATCAGGACTTTGGCTTTTCATGATTTAGCAAAAGATCTTATGAGACCAAACTGGTAAGTATTATAAAAATACAAACAGTTTGCAGAGTCTGCTGTGGTACATGCAGAGAAGGCTGTGGTCCTACAACACAAATCAGAAATCTTGAGGAATTCCCTTAGAGTGTTTTGGATTTCTCTTATTAGCCTCATTCCATCAAAGAATGAGCAACTTGTGGTCTACCAAGTTGGGCGACCTTCGTTTTCTGTTGGATTCTGCATTTCACTGCGTACTTTCCATGTGACTACTTGTATCAAGGAATAGCGTGTATGCTTAGTGTCTTCAGTCAAACTCAGAATTCACGAAGATGATTTAAAAGTACATCTCCAACTATAATCATGCACTACTTCATATTAATACATGTTTCAAGCCTGAGTAGATTTTGTAGCATAAAAAAGCACCTTCTCTATCTCTATATGAGTCAAGTGAATAATTTGCCATGAATAATTTATAAAGTGAATTGAGGTTCCTCTTTCATGTACCACCTACATGAAATAATTTCATTAATTTTACTTTTTTTCTTTTCTTTCTTTTTTCCTTTCTTTTTTTTTTAAATTCTGAGGTAATATGCACATCCAAAAGCTGAGCTTCCCTACCTATTGGCGCCAGGTCAAGTAAGATCCATGTTTCTGTACCTTGAATGGATAAGCAGAATATAAATATGTTGTGGAAGCAAATGTTTTAATTACATATTTTAAATCTGCTTTTGACAAACACTGCTTAATATGAAATATGCTCTCAGAAGATATTACCATGAGTAATGTGAATAGGATTAGATGATTACATAAATCAAAAACAACAGGGTAATCAGAATAATCTCTAAGTTCATGTGCAGGTATTTTTATAGTGAATCCTCTTGGAACAGATATACAGGAGGTATGCTGCCTATTTTAAAGGACCCAAGGTACCCCTGAGAATTGGAGTAGTAAGTGCAGGCAGGGAGTAAGCTCTAGCTCTGTGTTAGGAAGGTGCCCAGAGGGAGCAGCATTATGCAAGAGGGAAAGCAAGGCTGAGGGAATCACATTATTCCCTTGATACATCAAAGCCTGTCTCTGGTATACATGTTAGGGCAGCCTCAGTCCCTTTTTAGTGTATGCCAACAGCTAGACCAATTCCAAGCTGCCAAAAAGAAAGGAAGTAGGAGCTGACTCCCTCCTATGTCTATGCTAAACTCTGCACCATCTCAGAACGAATCAAGCCTATGATACCTACTTTAGAGAGCGTTTCAGACTCTTAATCCTATTTAAATTTTAATGTGAAGGCTTGTTATAGTTTCTATAATTTGAGGCATTAAAAGCAGATGAAGCATCTTTAATCATTAAAGCTTCATTGCTCTAATTTATGATACCTGCATTTTAAGCCCTACCATAAAGTGGATTGTGTTTGGGGGATGATAGTTCACAGTAGGGAAATGTGATCCATCAGGAAACCTGTTTACATTAAAACATTTTGACAGCGGCAGTAATTAAACCTGTTTCCCAGGTGCGGAGCAATAGCAGAGCAATATTTTAAATGTCCCTCTGGCTACAATGCCATTCAGGTTTGTCTGTCTTTCTCCCTTATCATCTACTGCAAAAGCAAGATAATGAGAAGAGGGCAAAATATGAGGAGGGCTGGACTATCAATTAATAACCTAAGTATATAATCACAATGTTAAAATATCTTTTTAACTGATTTGTGTATTAGTTTTTATGACACTGGAAAAATCTGGTGCATTTCCATGTGCCTGAGAAACAGTAAATGGGAAATAATGGCACCATGCTTTGACAAGCTATAGTGTAACATGATCATTTCTGACTTTGAAACATGAGTTGGCTCTAGAGCACAGCTACGCAAACCTTTTTATACAGACAGCATGTGATTTTTTCTGTGAACCTTTCACTGAATAACAGTGCACAAAGACTGACAGATCCTGAAAACCTGATGAACTTATGAAAGCATAATTTGGACAAGTACACACTTGTGCCATGAAGCCAAGGGTAGGATCTATTTGACTTACACACAGCGTAGATCAGACACTGCTCCCTGTCGTCCTGCTAAAATTCTTTTAACACCTCACGCCCAGGCTAACTTGCTTCCTGTCAGCCTCACCTTAAAAGCCCCATACTAACAGGTGAATAGGTACCTAATATCCACTTATTGACATCTTTTGGGAGTAACCAGTGAGCCCTGCTCTCTTCATCCACTGGATGCAGGTGGCCGCAGTACTGCATTTCCAAACCATGCATCTGAAATCTTTGGAAGCATGGTCCAAAGATGGGTCTGTGCTTGGCTCCATAGCCAACATATACTTTTCTTAATCTGAAGACTTGGCCCCGTCAAACCCAGCTGTTTAATTCTTTCTTGGTTTTCACCATACTGTCAAGGTCACTATATCAAAAGCTCAGCCTCAGAAATTCAATTATGTTGGAGGGACGTGGTGACTTCTGACAGTGGGCTGAAGGCAGGGAGAAGTTTGGAGAGGGAGCAGGATGGTAACAGGAGGTATGAAAAAGAAAGGTTTTAATACCGCCTAATTTCACATCCAAGTGTGTCTGCTCTTTCCAATGCAATATTCTCTACAGCAGATGAATAGAGAACTATCACCACTTGTAAATGCTTGAGAGCATATATATCATGTGCTTAACTGAAGTATTTATCATTTAAGAACACCTTTAAAAATATCAGAAAGCCATAATTATTGAAATACTAAATGTCATCATTATTGTTCCTACACAGTTTATATGCAAATACATGCTGTTCCTTGGAGCTTGAATTCACGGGAAATGAAATGGAACAGCTTTTTCCTCTTTCATG
>JAOEHX010032777.1:0-12615 GCA_025448015.1 Bolborhynchus lineola | reverse complement strand
AATAAAGGATTGCACAAAACTGGCATGTCATTTGGATAATCTATAGTCATTACAATAAAATCTTCATTGCTGAATCAGAAACTCAGGGAACACTTTCATATTCGGTGCTAATTCCAGTAATTTCTGTGTCTGCTCACCAGCTCTGCACTGTGGTCAGGAAGTTATGTAGAAATGATCGTAGCATGGGGTTGTACCTGGTGTAAATGAGACCCTTTTCAGAATTAAAATAAACTAATATATACAAATATTTATTAGAAGCAAAAGCTACTGTTCACCATCCATTTTATTGATAATAGAGGTGATCTTATTTAGCACAGCTACAATGATTGTGCTTTCATACATATGGTCCAGAAACTGTTTAAAAACCAAAACAAAGCAGATCACCCAAGACACTGCAGATGAAAGAGAAAATATGATCATTATTCGTACAGTTATTGTCAGAGGGTGTAAGTGGACATAGAGAGGAAACTGTTAGTACTCTATGTGTCCTAATGCCTCTACATGCTGCTCAGCTGAAGCACAGTGCACTCATTTCTGTCTGGGTTTCCAGGGTAAGAGGCTGCCTGGATCACCAGAGGACTGGCAAGGTCTGTTTCCTAAGATGTGTAAGAAATATCTGTTAGGAGCTGTGAAAACCTATGCTGTAGGAAAGATCGTAGTTTGCAACAATGACTTGTGTCAGTCTTACAAAAGCACAGCTCTGTGCCATGCAGTGTGCTGGTGCTGTGTCTGTTTATTGTTTAGATACCAACAGTCAAAGAACTTCTGTAACCACAGGACTGGGTAATGTCCTGGCTTGTTCAGCGGGGAATTAATTGTACTTGTTTTAGAGTTAGCTGTTAAGGAGATTAGGAAGGTGAGGCATAGCATGGTAGCTGTGGTTGCATGGCAACTGGAAAGAACAGTAACATCTGGTATTCTTCATTTTTTTAGGAGCTATAGGTCTTTGTGGCATCGTGTTATTTCTACCACTGTGCCTCATTTCTCCTATTTGTTCACCAACAGGTAATGTCTTTGATGCTACCAGTTGACCCAAGGGCATTAGATTCAACACTGGATGCTGTGATGTTGAAGCCAGCTTCCTAATTCTCAGATGTGGCTAGCCCTTCTATGCTTCTCAAGAAGCAGCATAGAAGAAAAGATCTGTCCTCGTATGAAAGACCAGCTTTGAGGTTAGTCAGCCAGAGCTGTTAGTTACTTGAGCGTATGGTGTCTCTCCTGTCTGCTGAAACTATAGATCTATTTGAAATTTTGTTTACTTTCCTCCCACAGGGCCATTTCTTTCCTGTTAAGAGGGCAGGAAGACCAGGCCATCTGTCACAAGAGCAGCATCTGTAAGAAAAACTGCACTAACTGCACTTTAACTCATCTTCCTTGATAATTTCCTCACTTGTGGCTCTGACTGCTTCATGTTTTATTTCTGACAAACAAAAGAGACTTATTAAAGCAGTGGTTTGCTTCATTCATTTTTGAAATAAAAACTCAGTAAGTGATGGGGTGTCAAGTGTAGACCAGACTGGTTCTTGTTCAGCTGCCTTTAAGTGTTCGACATCATTCACCCACCCTGAGGTTTTCTTCAGTGGTTACTTTAAAATGAAAGGAACAACAGAGGGGTTTCCACAGAGCTTCCCACTGGGGAACAGCAGACATCAGGTGGGTGCAGCAAAGCACCACAGCACTGGGGGCATTGGAAAGCCTCCCCAGCCTTGCCACCCCAGAGACAAGCTCTATTTTAACCTTTTTTTACCTCTGTATAGTCACCTGAACCAGTCCATTTTTAGGGTGAAGCTACTGATTTCATCAAGCCTGAATGGCAGAGGAGCATTGGAGAGCAGGAGCTGTGGTGGAGCATGGGCATACTCCCCACATGGCTCAGCACCCCTCTCCTCTGGACACACTGATATACACAGAAAATAAATATAAAGGAATCTTCTATGCCAAAGCCCCCTTTTCAGCCTGAACACTGCTGGGAAGATCAATCAGGGACCTGGGGTGTAATAAAATCAGTGGAGAACTGTTTTCCTCAGTCGATGAACTTCAGCAAACCCTGTGTATGCATCTGCTTGGCTGGTATAATTCTCATTATCTCCCAAGAAGCTGATGAGAGCATTTTGAAACAGCTAACAATTGTATACACATGGACATTTTCTTTCTTATATTTTAAAATATTGACTAGACTTGCAAATTGTATAGCCAATGCATAAAAAATTTCTTCTGTGTATTCTGCCTTTAAGACTTCATTTTATAAATCCTCTTCTGCTAGTTCCTATTCATCCTTTTGTTCAGATCTTTTTGAGAGTTATCCCAGATTAAAATTCATCATCTCCAAAAAAATGAGATGCTAAAGGTATTCCTCCTTCAGTGTGCATCTCTAGCCTTTCCTGACAGGCTGTCAAGAAGTATGTCTCTAAAAAGCCAGGTTAGATCCTCAGAGACAACCAGTGATGCAGTTCTTAGTAATGTGCTAAAACCCAGCCAAAGTGCACCTTATTGTTGCTGTGTGCAGTGATGTGACATCTGAGTTATTTGTTTGCTCTGCCATAAGATAGCATTAGGGGATGTAATGTGAACAGATCACTCATTTGTGGAAATATTTATGGTGCTGCTTTCGAGGGATCATTCAGTTCGAAAGCAGATGGCAAAGCATGGATATTCATGGACTACTTTAAAAGCTATCTTAGGTAAAATGTTTTCATACAGAGCAGCTAAAGCATGTAACAATCTAATATTTTACAACACTTGTTACTTAATGTTTACATATAAATCTTCATAAATGCTACTCAAGCAAGAATTTGCTAGTTCCAGATTTTATTACAGTATATCCCATGAGTTCTTTATCTCTCAGGCCCCTGACCCTGCAGATATCTATGCATGACTTAACCCTTAGCTGAGAAGACCTATTGCATTTAACAAGACTGTGTTTGTAGCCTAGCAAACTCAGTAACATGTGGCGTGTGTCAAGATTTACAATTCTCTGTGGATTTGGGACCTCCAGCTTAAAACAGCTGAAAGAAGTCTGGTTTTAGAAGTGATAAGCTTGTCTGTTCAGAACTGCAGGACCGTTCTAAGGTATTACATTGGGCATCTGGAAAATAAATCTTTTCTAAAGATGATGTCCAAAGGCTTTAATATTCTGCAAACACAAATTCAGCTAAATGTGAGGTAGCTGTTCAGATCATCTCATGTCCTTCTTCCCTAATTGTCCAAAGCCCAGCTTTCCATGGTTCAATGTTTACAAAAGGTGGTGAGTAAAAGTTTGACAATTGTGTTGAGTTGGGGGACTGGCCTTTTTCATGGAACAGGTGATTTAATATGTGTTCAGATGCCACAAACTTCCCAGCTTCCTGTCTGTGTTTAATACCCCTCACCTGGCACCTCCTGGGCCACCTCTTACTCACTGCCTTCTGTCCTTCAGAGCACATTCACATACCTCTTTCATATGGTGGTTTTAAAGACCTGTGTACCTTCTAGCAGCAGTATCAAATATGTTTTGTTATCCAAACCCACACACTTCAGTTTGATAGAAAAGAAAATAAAAAATATCAGAATGTGCTGTAAAACTGTTCCCTTAGTAAAACTTGTGACACAGAGTTTTGATCTGCCTAGTTTAGCTAGCATTCACTTGCAGTTCTCTTGTTCTCAGTTATCTGATGTTTATGTCCCCATTACATTGATATAACCCTGGTATGGGCTATGTGCCTGCCTTCAGTGGGGCTTGACCCTGGGTTCACAGCTGGAGCTGCTGGGGTTGATATTACCTCTCAGCTGTTTGCAATGAGTGCTGTGCTGAAGGCTGCTTGATTTGAGAGGGGGTGAGTCACGTATGGCTTTTCTTTCTGCTTGGGGCTGGGGCTTGGCTGCAGCACAGGAGGTGGTGGAGCACGTGGGTTGTTGTCAGCTTTGTGTAGGCCCATTTCTTCAAGATTAGGAGGGTAAGTTATTGAGGTTTTATGTTGCAGAGGTTGTCAGGCTTTGGAGGATGAGAGGAAGTGGCAACTTGAAATGTGTTAAGATTCCACTACTGTTTCCTAAGTAAGTGTCTTTTGAAGTGCTTGGTTTTAAGTTTGTTGGTTTGATTTCTTATAGCTGTTTGAATATGGTAGTATTGAGCTGAGTGTGGGTCAAGGTTTTTTGTTGTGGTCTGTGCGGTCTCTGAAAGACTGCTGGCACTGGGGGTTGACTAATTTGAAGTTTGTCTGAGTTGAACACACCAGTCTGTGCACTGCTGGCATATCTTTAGATGATAGAGGTTTTTAACCTTTTCACTGTTCCTGTGGAGTCTAGTCTTGATACTAGTTCTCATGGTAATAAAAATGACTATTAAGTATGCTGCTTCTCTTACCCACCCCATTCTGACTGTTACTATTTCATGTTAAATTGAGACAAGTCCTGACTGTGTGTGACCTCTGCACCCACTGTAGGCTGTGCTTATTCTCTGTCAGTGCCCTTGTGAAGAGGCCATCCTGCAGTTCTCCATCTAACTTGCTGGTTTATTTTCCCATTCAATTTCATTACTACCTTGCAACACTGTTCTCTTTACTTTTTCTAGTCCTACAAACCAAGCTGTTCCTCAGCTAACGGTAAATGCACTTGGTGGCATAGCAGGAACAGTAAATGCTCTGGGAAATACCTTGTTATGAGCAGTTCAAAGCCTGATGAAAGAGCATGTACTTATATGCATATGTATGTAGTGTTTACTAAAATGTACTTGAATAAGTATTAATAATGGATACAATGCTAATGTTTGCTCTGGGTTTTCAAGCCACTGGGGAAAGTGGAATATAAACTGCAACTTGAAATAGTTCCCTGTTCAGAAACAGCTAGATTACAAGTACTGCAGTGTGCTTGCTTTCCAGGAAAGCTGTTAGTTATATCTCATAAATAGCATAACCTGTCTGAAAAATGCTTTTTAATAGGTAAACAATTCTGTCCAACCATATTGACAGCATAGCAAAAGCTGAAGCTCTTCTTTCTCACTTAAATACAATAACTTTTTTACCAGTGCTTGTAGAGAAAGGTCTGTGTAGAACAGACCTGGGATTTTCCATCTTTATTTACTTTGACTCAAAGTACAATAGATTTTTGTGGAAAACAAGTTTGAAGTTTATATTCAGATTTTCTTCGGTTGAAGCCTAGTGCTGGTGGTTAAGATGGTGCGTGCAGTTTGTGTATGTTATTTTGGTTAAATTACTTAAGCCTGGTTGTTACCAAGTTAGTGTCGTTTATGCTCTGTATTAGTTCATGGTATGAAAGCCTGTGAAGTGTTGCAGCAGGATTCTTTCACATTCCTCATCTTGCCTGGTGAAAGCACAAGGGGTAAAAACAAAACAAAGGAGACTGCTAAACTTACTGACTCTGCACATTGTTCAGGCATGCACTCTGTGGTTGACTTAAAATGAAACAAGAACACAGGGGGCTATATTTAATTTAAACACCACTCATCCTAAAATAACTTAACCTGAGGAATGATTGCTGTGTGAACACTAATAATATAGCAGGGCTGTCACTTCAGTCAGTATTTAATAGTCTCTGGCCAATTTCATTATTAATACTTACAGCACTTCATGAAAAGCATGAAAATACAGATATGTAACCCATACTGAGCCCTGAGGTCCCATAGAAGGTGTTTGTAGCTACTTGCTTGCCACTTCTCAAGGGGGACAGCAAATGCTTGTGAACTGGATTGTTAACAGCAGATTCCAAAACTCCCCTTGTTTTAAGATTGCCGTCAAAGTAAATGAAATGTGCTCCTTGGAGCTCTTGCTTCCATGTGGTCTGCGTGAAGCCGGGTAAGTGAGGTGTAATGCTTCCTCCACTTACCCTAAATGGTTTGGATTTTTTTTTTTCCACTTTTTCTTTTTTTCTAAGGAAACCAGGCGGGTATGTTGCACTGGTTGGACGTCATGTCACAGGAACCTCCCACGAGTGAATACCCAGAGAGACTGTAGCTGCACAGGAAGTATCTGTAGTCATGCTGTTAAACTTCTGTTTTTATTATGCTGTATTCTAAGTTCCTTACCATACACATGTCCTGATGATTGTGGAAAGAAACAAATTGGCCCATTTTTTAAATATTTGTTTATATTTGGTGGGTATTGACACTACAACTATGCACATACATGGTAGGGTAACGCTACATTCAGCTGAGCTCCTTTGCCTTTTTTAAGGCTCTGCAAATCCACTTGCCTAGTGAGAGTGCTTGGTCTTCTGCTTGTGTTACTGTTGGGCTTTGGTTGAGATGTTTCATGTGGTTGTGGCTTGGCTGATGGTTATAGTTAGTAACAGCTGGTATGGGGCTTAGCCAAGGGCTTGATCATTTGTCTGAAGGAGCTAAAATGGACTCTCTAGAGAGCCTGGATATGTCCTTGGTTGCTGGCATAAATTCAAGTAGCAAGTCTCAACTTTTCCATATTAAATTTCAACAGCTGGGAGGTTTGTGTGCCTGCTGTGTATTTCCATTAGTGACAGATTAAGTAGTCTTAGTTTGAGCTTGAAGATTTAACTTTAGGTGCACTCTGGTGGTACCTGGCTTGAAATAAGCATGAACATGGAGCTTCTAGCCTCCCTGGCAAGGGCAGTAGATGGGGGAGATGTGAGGGGTCTCCATGGTTAGCCATGCAGAAAACCCCTTGTGAAAAGTATTCTTTCCCTCTGCCTCCTTCAGGTTTTGCAGTAATCTGGCAATGCCTTAAGGCATTTGACTGACATTGAGTGGTCAGTTGAGTTACTTTGTTCTGGTATGAAGTTTGTCTTGAAATGGAGAAAACATTGATTGAAAGGATAGGGAAGTACTCGTAACTGAATTTTAATTCTGAATTCACACCTGAAGTAGCTCCACTGGGTGCATTGTTTGCTCTTTCTGGACAAGTGCCTCTGGGATGACAGAAAAGATAGCAAGAGGGTGGATAGATTATTTTCTCGAAGAAAATTTACCAGGTGTCCTCTCTGTGTTCCTATTTCATCTTGCTCGAATGTAATATAGACTGGGGAATTGATGAAGTGCTGAATCTGTGTAATAAATGCTGAATTTCTATGGTCTAGGGGTTGTTTTTGGGGGGCTTTTGGCTGATGCTCTGCGAGCACTTGGGTGTAAGCTGTGTTTGATTTGGAAACAAAAAAATCAATGCTTAGAGCTTTTTCAGGCTTCATGTGATGTTGGTTTGGATGAAAAAAGCAAGCAAACAGACCAGATAAGCAGAGATAACATTTCCTAAAGTTTCCAGTACCTTCAGTATGTGGAGATGTGGATTGGCAGACAATAAAATCATAGGATGGCTTGGGTTGGAAGGGACCTTTAAAAAATCATCAGGTCCAACTCGCCTGCAGTGAGCAGGGACATCTTCAATAGACCACTTTGCTTGGAGCCCTATCCAGCCTGACCTTGGATGTTTCCCACGATGGGGCATCTACCACCTCTCTGGAAAACCTGTGTTACTGTAAAAGTTGGTCAGAGAAACTCTCTAATACTCCATCTGGAGTTCTAGAAAGAGCATTCTTTATTGCAGTGCTGGGCACACGCAAGAATCATTTCACAAAGGTGAGCGTACCCAGTACTTGCTGACAGCAGCTGTATATTTAGTGTGCTCATGCATAGCTCTTCTAGGAACTAATTATAATATTGTGCATACTAATTATGCATGAATTTTCTTATTGAGTTGGGGGTCTTTGGTGATCATCAGTAGTCTTCCTCATTGTGTTTACTGAATGACCTCAGTGCTTGAGCACACTTGCAGTTAGCAGTTGGTATGTCCTTGCTTCTGTTCTGTTCCAGTCTCTCTCCATGCTGGGCACTGCTCTGCTATCTTGAAGGCTGGCATCTTTGGTCTAATTTATTGCCTTCAGAGTTATTGGTCCCGTGATGTGCCTTCCCCCATCAGCTGAATATTCCTTTCAATCTATGTGTTAGTAAGTTAGAACAGTTTAGTGTATAGTGCTATGTTAAAGGCACACACACTGTTGTTAAAGATAAAAGGTTACACCTGTGCCAGTGTTTCAACACTCTCATCATAAAAGAAATCTCTTCCTTATATCTAGTCCAAATCTTCCCTCTTCTAGCTTAAAACCATTACCCCTTGTTCGATTGCAACAGGCCCTGATAAAAGGTTTGCCCCAATGCTTCTTAAAAACCCTCTTTAACTGTTCAAGGGCTGCAATAAGGTCTCCTAGAGCCTTTTATCTCTCAGCCTGTCCTCACAGGAGAGGTGCTCCAGCCCTCTAATAATTTCTATGACTCTTGTCTGGATCTATTTCAATGGGTCTGTGTATTTCCTGTGCTGAGAACTCTAGAGCAGGACACAGTATTCCTAGTGAGGTCTCACCAGAGCAGAGTAGAGTGGCAGAATCACCTCTCTTGACCTGTAGTGTTTTTTTTTGCTGCAGCTCAAGGATATAATTGCCCTTCTGGGCTGAGAGTGCACATGGCTGGCTCATGTCCAGCTTTTCACCTCACAGTACCCCAAGTCCTTTTCAGCAGGGCTACTCTCAATCCCTGCATCCCCCAGCCTTGTATTGGTACTGGGGGTTGCCCCAACCCATTTTCAGGACCTTGCACTTCAACTTGTTGAACCTGGTGAGGCTCACATGAGCCTACTTCTTGAGTCTTTCCAGGTCCCTCTGGATGGCATCCTGTCCCTCAACTGCACTGCTCACCTTGTCATCTGCAAGCTTGCTGAGTGTGCACTTGATCCAGCTATCTGTGTCATTAAGATATTAAGCTGTACTGGTCCCAGTGTGGATCCCTTGTCTGATCTCCCCCCAGACTTCGAGAACTAGGTAATTCCATGACAAATTGAGCTAACCTGGTCTTAAAATTCCCCCATTGCAGTAGAATCTGGGCAGGATGTGCAGCCTTCTGTTATGGAGTCAGGTTGGAGAAACTCGGTGTTATTTCCATGAGCTTTCCAATGCCTCCTTGTGCCCTGCTCCCTGGTTTGCTGTGTGAAGCTGCTGTCATTTATTTCTTTCTTCTCTGTACGTGTGTGTATACTCTCTGAATGTACTCCAGCATTTAGTGTGCTGTGGTCCTGCAAGTTGGGCCAGTGTTTAGGTTTATTCAGGGATTGAGATGATAGGATTTATTTAGTAAAGAGGGTTATCTCTGGAAGATCAACCACGTAAATTTGTTGCCTATTCATAGAAGTAGTTAGACAGTGAGAACCCAGACTTTTCCATGCCTGCTCACATGCTTTTAACTCCTGGGAGATCTTGAGATTTTTTTGATCTCCTGCGGTTCTTGGCTGTCAGGCTTCTGTCATAAATTAAACCTTGTGCAGGGTTATGGGATCATCCCTTTAGTGCGCTAACACAAAGATATACACAGCCTGGCTCTTGCATCTGATGGCTGGCTAAAGCAGAAGGAAACCCTTGGTGCCCAAATGTTGAGGAGGCTGCTGAGGGGGTTGGCTGAGGACATGTGATGTGGTGCAGGAGGATGCTGATGCCTGCTCTGGCTTCTGCTGGGGGAGGGGGCAATTAGAGGCCACTAGTTAATCTTGTGCAGCTCTTATGGATGCATCAACTAAACTGGGCTTGTTCTTTAGTAAACTATTAAAGAAGTGTTCTCCAGGGTATTTATTTCAGGCAGTTCCAGTGAAGTAATCCCTTAATTCCTCAGAGTAAATGCTGATGAGGATTTATTGCAGGGTTGGTGGTGTGGAGGTCACTGTGACAGCTTACAGAGTGTGTTTGGGGGCAGCGTGGATGCTGTCCCCTGGGGCTGGGTGCTGGGAGCTGCATGGTGTTCCTCCCCAGCTGACCCACAGTGGGTCTGTCCTGCCTGTGGGCCTTGGTGGCTGTGGGTCCTCCCAGACAGTGAGAGAAGCACTAGTCCCAGTTGAAGCCATGCCCTGCTGCATATACTTCCTCTCTCTGTGTGATCTTGCTCACAAAAACATAATTATTTTTCACTGTTTAGCCTGAATGGTTTCTTCACCCTCTACAAAGAGTGTTTTGCTGCTTTGGAGGACAGAGGATGGCTTCTGCACTTCTACTTATTCAAAATACAGCACTTCAAATAGCGAGGTTCACAAGCTAGAAATTATTTATTCTCATTTTGGTACAGTAGGAACAAGCCAAAAGATACCCAAGAGACCTCACAGCCTACGATGGATAAAGGAACTGACTTCATTTTTTTTGTCAATTCCCCTTCCCAAAGGAGCTCATTTCCTGGGAACACCAGAGGAGAGGTGTATATGCTGCGTTACAGTGAAACTCTGTGTGGGTAAATCTATGCAGTATCTCAGATGGTAAACTAAATGGTTACAGAATGACATAAGGTGCTATGGAAAGGAAATGGTAAGCTGCCATGGCAGAAAATGTAGGTGCACTGAGGAGCTTATTTGCACTGGAAACTCCTTTGCTCAGGGAAATCTTCTGCAGCTAGAATGTGGCGGTGGTCTGCGCAGGTACTCCTGGTCTCTGCCTGGTACCATGTTGGTCTCTGACTGTCTGCTGTAAGATGTCCCTGCTAATGGTTGCAGCATCATTACACTCAAATCTGATATTACGAGTTTGTTCTTGGATAATAATAAGCAAACCAAAACCTGGAAGTGTTGGAAGAGCAGAGTCACATAGAAACCCAAGACTTGTAGCAACTTCTCTGCTGTGGAGGGAAAATGATGAACAATTACTGTGGCCAGTTCCAGGTTATTAAATAAAAAATTAAGGTATCATTTTCTAATAAACTGTAACCTTTCCACTTCTTCAATTTCTCAGTATCTCAGCTAAGATACTTGGAGCTCGTTAACATGGGTAACTTGTTATATTTTGCATTACTTCTGGTTAGGTACTGAGTAACTATAGTCCCTGACAGGCCCACAGTCAGAAAGGCTGTTTTAATACTAGAAGCTTGAAGATATTGAAAGCAGCTGCTCATCTGTTTAGAAATAAACTTTAATACTTTGATCTGGAAAATAATGATGTGTCTCATTAGAGGAGAAAGGAAATATTTTGATCTAGAAAATAAGGTAAGAAGTTTCAAGGAGTACTAAGTAGCAGCAGCCACCCTTAAAGCTTTTAAAAGTAGTATGTTTCAGGTGTTCCTTAATCTGACATGTCATTATGATTATAAAGCTTGTGACATGACTTGGTACAATGATGTGTTGTATCAAGTGTTATCACTGACCTGTATCATGAAAAGCATGAATAATAAATGTAAAATCAGATTTTAAAGAATTTTTCAATATGAAATGGAACCTAAAAATATCATCCTGCTTCTGGAAATAGTTCTGAAAGAACAGTGAGAATTCATGCAGTTTGAGTGAAACAGGGTACAGAATGTGTGCATGTTCCTGCAGCTTGCCAATATCAATGTGGTGCTGGAAATAAGTCAAGGCTGTTTACATTTCATAGCCTCAGCAAAGGGTGGAACTTAGCCTTGTAGGGATCGATGGCACATTTTCCCACTGACTCCAGTGAGGCTGGGATTTTGCTGATAGCTCCAAGAGCAGTTTCGAACAGCACTCACTGCCCTACTGGTGTTGCCATTCCTGCAGGGGCTGTGGGTTGTGCCATGCTGTGGGCTATCATGGGCAAAGCTGGAGGTTGCAGCAGGTGGAGGGGTAACATGCTTTAGGTTGAGCAAACCTCTAGTGACTCCTGTTCTTGCAGCAGTAGTTGTCTTTAACAACTGTTTTTGTATGTAACATCTATAGGCACAGGAATTTCAACTTGGTATATCTAAAATTGTAATAATTATATTTTGTAACAGAAATATGTCATCTTTCTGAGTATGAGGTCTAAATGTAGACCTTTCAAAGGGTGGACAAAGTAATGTCAAAGCCAGCATGTAGCGGCCTCATTTTCCATTTACCCTATTCACATCAAAGGGCTGGGTTACTAGACTCTAATCAAGGCTTGATTATTGGGAAGTCTTTATTTGAGCTCTATCAAGGTATTAAACTGATTTTCCTTTTCCATGTGGTTTATCTTGTGAGGAATGAAAAACACCGGGGCAGTGAAATTGCAACTTAAATTATCATAGAAGAGTTTGGGTTGGAAAGGACTTTTAAAGATCATCTAGTCCAACTTCCCTGCAATGCTGTCCCTGACCAGCCTGACCATGAATGTTTCCAGGGGTAGGACATCTGCCATCTCTCTGGGTAACCTGTTCCACTGTCTCACCACCCTCACTGTGAAGAAATTCTCTCTAGTCTAAACCTACTGTCCCTTAGTTTAAGATCATTACTCCTTGTCCTGTCACAACAGGCCCTGTGCTGCATGTATGGTAGCATGAAAGTCTTTGGCTTACATACTTACTGCTGTTCAGTTTAGTGCTTGATGGTCTTCGAGAGTAGTGGATTCTGCAGTTGTACTCTGTCATTATCTCCATTTTTGCAAAGGGGAAACTGAGGATCAAATTAAGTGATGTTCCTATGGTCACACAAGAAAAATTAGAGAAACAGAGCATACTTGTGCTTTGCCTATTGTGCACTCTGCCTTGTTTTAGGGGAAAAACCAGATTTTCTCATATCTACTGCCATGGGACAGATGGTTTTCAACACATCTCATAGGACTGGATAGGGAGCTAGACAACATCACTGCTTATTTTTGCTGATGACCTTAACTGGTGCCATTTGTCACAAGGCCTTTTGTAAGGTTTGTAGTGGTGACTTTTCC
>JAOEHX010032773.1:1575-20216 GCA_025448015.1 Bolborhynchus lineola | reverse complement strand
GGCCAAAAGTCAAAAACACAGCGCTGCACCAGCTACCAAGAAGGAGAAAAATGACTGCTACTGCTGAACCCAGGACAGGCACTTCTGTACCTGTTTGATAATCTAGCTGTGAGTAAATAAAGCAGAATTCCCCCTTCATCCCTTATGCCTGTTTCTGTAAGACTCAGCAGAGATCCACTTGGTCTTTAAGACCATGCACTTGGTACCCCATGACTTTGCCTCTAGCTTAAGTCAGATGTCTGATGCTGACCACTGGCATTGCTGCATAAATATATACCCTCTTTTAAGACTGGCCTATGAGAAATAAGATATTTTGATTTAATAGCTACTTTGGGAGACAGTATGGTGTAGTGAATTGGGTGTGTACTTTATCCCAAAGTACTCCATGACTGTCTCGAGTCATCTTGGGATGACTCAAGTTCACCTCCCTGTTGCCATGTCTGGTTTGTACATTATCTGAAGCAAGAACTGCTTCTTCAGGACTCAGCTGTAGTGAATGTGACAGCTGTAGCAGAAGGGATCCCAGGTATCTGCTGTCCTGCTCCCCTACAGAAGGTGCAGCAGCTTAGATGTAGCATTTATGCTTTACTGCTGTCCTTCCTACAGGAGACACAACATGTCCTCCCCTCCTCATACAAGGGCACAGCATACGCATGGAAGTAGTAATATACTCAGTTGCTGCAGTGGTGTGTTTGGTCCACAGCAGGCAGTGTTATTACGAATGCATGCACTCTGTAATATAGTTGGACTTTGATCTTAGCTGGAACCTTGGGGCATTATGCAGATAGTAAGAATAACTCAAAACAGTGCATTTCACCCACGTGCTTAAGTTATTTACAGAGGGTGCAGCGCACAAATTGCTGAAACTTGCTACCATTTTGATCTGAACAGCAAAAATACCTGTGCAGACATATCAATACTACTTACTTGCTTCTGCTTAGGTTACCATGAAAGAGATGTAAGATAAATTGTATTGCTTGACATAAGCTGTGGGCCAAGAGTACATCTCTGAACGTGAAGTATGGGATGGGAAGCATAATGCAGAGGCTGTCCTGTGCTCCTTTATGATCAGGGGAGAGAGAGAAAAATTTGAAAACTCAATTTATTTTATCCTGATACAGACTTAAAATTGTCAGGTTTCTTCTATTGCTTTCTTATTGCCACAGTGACTGGCTCAACTTGCATTTAGACATCTGAAGTTGTAGAGGTCAGTCCTCACTCCTGATACCTTATTAAGCCATAATAAATTAATTATGGGGCTGATTTCCTCATTTTATGTATGTTTCTGTATTTCAGATGAGGCCATTGAAACTTCCAATTACTTTTGAGATTAGACCTGTTTTCCTATATGAGATTGTCATAACTAATTAGCTCACATTGCTTCTGTTTATTCTGAGATATTTTAAAACTCAATCATGTCATCAAATATTTGCCTCCATCTTTACTAGTTCCTTACGAATAAAATATTTCAATGAGGAAAGTATTAACTTCTGTGTTTCAATGTGATACTGTAGTAGTAGCACTACATAAGATGTCTTTAAAAACAGTGTCCTCGTGGCTGAAAGGAGAACCCTGCAGTCCTATGGGAGTGGACTGAATTCTGAGGAGAGCTGTTGGTAAGGGCACTGTGTCCAGTGAACTTTTGAAACACATCAAACCACTTGTTTCCTAGTTTGTTATAAAACAGCATGGCTTATTTTCTTAATGTGTATTCAGAGAAATGCTCCATGGGGTTACACAGTCCTCAGCACTTTTCTTTCTCTGATGATTTCTGTTCCTTCAGCGAGGAATGATTGCCTCTCACCAACCACTGAAGTGGAGGGACGCTTGTAATAAAATGGCACTTAGTATGCATGAGGGGTTTTTTTGAACCTGAATGTGGAATGGAGGTTTTAAACCATGGCTTTGTAGACTTCTTCCAGCTACTTGGATTTCAGACCTGTATTCACAAGAAGTGGAGATGCATAAGATGCAGAACCATCCAGAAACTTTTTTTCCTTTATGGGTAAAATGAAGTCTAACGTGGGAGGCTCAAGAGCTCATAGTTGCATGTGGATACAGGAAAGCTTTGAGCAGAAACATGACTTACTTTTTTAAAGGATTCTGTAAAATGCAGCTGTAAATTTGCCCTAAATTGGATGTTTGATCTGTTTAGCTTAACCCTAGATGGTGTCTATTGTTATAGTACTAATGGGTTGCCCAAGGCCTCCATAAGGGTCCAACACCTTGTCAGCACACAGGAGATGTTTTCTGGCAGAAAGCATTTAAAAGCTTCTGTAACTTAAAACATTGTGAGAACCTTCCTTTGCATTTGTTACATGTTTAACATCAGGTCTTGCAGTAATTCTTTCAGTATTGTAACAGTACATACTTTCCATATGAAGCCATGGTGGTTTGTTCTTGGTCTGCTTAAATAGGTAATAATACTCCTAACAAATACAATGGAGGCATTTTTTTGCAGCCAAGGGAGAAAGTGATGAGGCTGGAAAATCTTTGCTGTCACTCTGATACTACTGAAGAAGTGAGGTTGTAATTTAAGAGATTCCAGGAACTGCCTTGATGCAACTGGTTCTTCTGAAAGAGAATATTTTTTTAATACATTTTTTTTTCCTTGTCTTGCCCAGTAATTCTTTATACATTAAAACTGCACTAGCAGTGGAAATGGTTTACCGTTGCCTTGTGCTCCACTGCAGCAGAGGCCTCTGTGAACACAGGCCATCTCCATGTAGCACAGACAAGTTCATAATGTGTGCGTTGCTCCTGCACTGGTATAGTAAAGCTACCAGTCAGCTTTACACCCAACTGTGTTGCTTGTATCTTCTTTTTAAGATCTAATTAAAAACTTAATGGGGTGCAATCTGTCTATTGAGTTCTAAGTAGTAATAAAGAATTTCTGTGCACTTAAGTTATTGGAATTACCGCTATAACACAAGAACAACAGACCAAGAAGTGCACAGCTTTCCACATTCCAGAGCACCACAAAACCAAATTTTCTGATATAACTCAGCAATGCCATTTCAAAACCATGCAGTAATGGAAAGATGTAACTGTGCCATTTTAAACATCCCTGAGTAGTGGGAATAGTGAATTGCATAACCAGGCAATTTAACCAAATGGGCAGTGCCTGTGCCTGATCTGTATTTTACAGAAGCTTATGGAGTAGCATGAAGTTGCACTGTGTAATTCTTTAAATCAGAAATGTTTCTTGCATTTGTGTTTGCTTTTCCTAAGAAGAAAAGTTAATTACAAACATTATCTCCCCCTTGTCAAGATCTGTGTCAGTGCATAGTGAAGGGTAATTACAGAAGTCTGATGGGTTTGGAAAGTCTGACTATAGCTTCAGTTGCTGAAAGAGACACCACCATACTTCTTTAGTCTTCCATTTACAAAACAAATTCTATTAGAAGTAAGAATATGACAGCAGAGAAAAATATATTAATTTTCTAACAAGATGCAGGTATTATTCATATTACTAGAAATAAAATCATATTTCATTAAGTAATAAGAGGACTTTATGTTTTAATCTGATCTTAGTATCTGTATAATTTATTGTAAGGAAAACCATTAGATAGGGATTAATGGAATTGTATCTAATCATCAGTAAAAGTGAAGTACATGTTAGCATTGCTCCAGTACACTGTGCTTTGCTTTCAAGGCTCTTACACAAAATTACAGTTTTAACTCTTCTGCAGGGTGCTACCTTGGGAGAGCAGTGCCCTACTAGCTCATTGCACCCACTGCCAGAACACTTGCCATGACAGCTCTCCAGACAGTGCTCGCTGGATGTAGCCTTGGGTAATCACTGCACTGCCCACCCTTTTGACAATCCTGCCCCCATGCATATGCAGAGCAAAAGAAGATGTGATTTCCAACAGCCATTTCTCCTGTAACCTGCCAGTGAGTTTCTTGAATGTCAACAAAAGGACTTTGCGTTGCTCACAATCCTGGGGTTTGTTCCATTTCCTAGGCCCAGATCGGTCTGCACTGGCTTCCTGCCCTGTTTCTTTAGCAAAGGAGTTTTGGTTGTGACATTTAAATGGATAACCTGCCCAACTCATAGGAAGCCCAGCCACAGCCTGCTGCATAGCTAAAAACAGATGTTAATAGTTCATCCTCATTCATCTGCCTTCCAGGCTAAAAGCTTGGACTATTCACCTGTAAAATCAATTTTTTCCTTCCAAGATAATTACCTGCAAAAGGTAAGTTAGGTCCATCTGTCCTAGGTCCAGGCTCTGCTCCATATTCCCTGCTGCAGCTTGTCTGATTTTCTCTAATGCTGGTTACTGCTGGCTGCCACCCATCTGAGATGGCATTAGTTCAGTGTGAGCAAAGCTTGAGAACTTCCCTTGAGAACAATGTGTTTTATCAGCAGTGTATGGCTCTTTGCCATGATGTCTGTAGTTGTAGGACCTTCTCCAGGTGGTCATATCAAAGGCTCAGAAACCGATATTAAAAGGCTGAGCTTATCACCACTGGATGTTACAGACTATAAGAAGGGCTTGAATATGACCATGCTTGTGATTTATGAGTAATACAGTGTAACAACAGAGATCATTTGGAAGCTGCCTAATTAAGGCAGTGTTGAGAGATTTCTAGAACACATGATCACCTGATTTATAGTAGGAAAGCACAAAGACCAGAACTGTATGAAACTCAGCTTCCAAGGGAAGACTGGCTTGTTTAGCAGTAAGCCCATACCTGTCTTCTGGTAACACTCAGTGAGTTTATTTTCAATGGTGGCGCTGGAACTGCATTACTCTGATTGCTTCTTACAACTCCTCTTTTTTGTGTACATTTCCTCATGAAGTTTCTCTGAGGGAATCAGGACCTTGTATTTTCCTTGTTTTGTGATATGTGACCCTTTGCAGAATTTCCAGGCTCGTGCAGAAATATGGTTACATAATAGAATCATAGAACGGTTTGGGTTGGAAAGGACCTTAAAGCTCAAGTTCCAACTGCTCTGCTATGGGCAGGGACACCTTCCACTAGATGAGGTTGCCCAAAGCCCCGTCTAGCCTGGCCTTGAACACTGCCAGGGATGGGGCAGCCACAGCTTCCTTGGAAAGCCTGTTCCAGTGTCTCACAGTGAAGAATTTCTTCCTTATATCTAACCTAAATCTCCCATTTAAGTTTGAATTCATTCCCCCTTGTCCTATCACTGCACTCCCTATATTGCACTCTGTTGTATTTCTATTTCGTTTTTTTTTTTAAAACCTTTCTTTGTGTTGTCCATTCACCATCCAGCATCCACCTTTTGTTTCCACATTAGTCTCTTCTGATGACCCTTTACTATTGATATCTCACAGCTGCTCCAAGGATCATCTTTAATTTCAAAGATACACATGGGGATTAATTGATACCCAGATGTTGCACCAGCCTCCTACTCCAATCTCTACAGGCAAACTAAATTTGTGGTGAACACTGATTTTTCTTGCTCAACAGATGAGATCTGAACACCAACCTCTGGCCATCTGGACCATGCTTTATCATGGTTGATGTCTCAAGGGCCTGTTTTGATCATTCCCCAGCAGCACATTGCAGGTCCCCAGGCACAGCACGCCTGCCCATTAGTGGCATCTCCTCTGACTTACATCCCTCCCAGGAAAGTGCTGTGTGCTGCTGGTGGTGGTGAGCCAAGAGCAGCCTTCAACTAGTCCTCTCTGTTGACAGTGATGTTTGGCTTCTCCGATTGAATCTCATGATATGTTCCAAGATGAAACTGCTTCGTATTTTATGGCTGACTCAGTATCTGTCAACTCAGTGCCCGTTGAGATCATTGCTGATCAACAGCTCCATGAGCCTTAAAACAAAATTACTGGCAGAAGGTGCTTTTATACTGCAGGGATTTTATATTTGGACCCAGAAGGCACATCGTGGTAGGACCTGGTGGTGAGTGTGGTCCCGGTAATGGAGGACATTATGTCCCCTTTTTAGGTATCCAGGGGAGCTCTCACCCCTCTGGCTCATGTTAGCTGCCTTTTCAACTTTTTACGTCTTTCCTAAGCACTGGGGACCCCACTGCAGGCGATACATGGGGTGATGTACCAAGCTGCTGCACAATGCCCTCACCATTATCACTCCCCTGTTTCCTCCAGCTCTCCCTTCATATTCTTTCTTTATATTCTCCAGCAGTGAGTTATATTTTTGATGGTTTCCAGGCCTGTTTGGCAAAGGGGGTCCTTATTTTTTTTTACTTGAACTATTATTTTCCCATGGGTTTTGTGGTATATCCTACAATTTCCCCTGGAGAAAACAAATTTCAGCAAATCTGTGACACCTGTTCCTCTTTTTTATTCCCTTTGGGGGAAAATAAGAAATGCTTAGTACATGCTCCTGCTTTTGTAAGTCTTTTTCTCAGTCTGCGTATGGAACTAGCTACAGTAGCACAAACTCCATTCTTGGTTAAAATCTCCAGCTCACATACCTGGGAAAACTACCGTAGCTGGGTGGAGAAAGTACAGTCTCCACAACTAAATTGAAAGCTGACTTCATTAAGGTGGATTTATTAGGGAGAATTTTATGACAGTATGCTTTCACCTTTGGCAATACCAAATAGGCAGCACAGCAGATAGCTCGGGCTGAAAAACACCCCGAGCACAGCCTGGGACAGAGGGAGGATGCACTGGGTCATCCTCAGGTCCATGTCAGCATTTCCCTTCACTAACCTGGGAGACGGGCAACAGTCCCACTCCCACTGCTTCTTTCTGCTGTTTGTTCTTACACAGCGTGCTTTCCCCTAGTAGTCCTGGTTTTGCATCTGTGGCCTTACACAGTTCCTGCCTTTCTACCCCATCATTTTACATTTTAACCAGTACCTGTCTGAAGGCCCTGACACACTAATTTTTCAGCTGTGCACTCACTGCTGAACTGTATCTCTGCATTCCTGTTTTTCCCTCTGGTGCTGCTCTTGGTGGAGGCTAGCAGGTATCAGGTGAGCCACCCTCCCAAGGGAAACAGATTGGAAATGGCAGGAAATGGCTACAAGGGCTGCACGGGAGCCTGATCTGAGGGTTTGGCAGGGGTTGTTTACTCAAGCCACGGTCTAAGCCCTGAGCGTGGCAAGTTAGCAAAGCCTGACTGGAGACCAAACCCCTGATACCCTAAGACAGTGATAAGCCAAGCAGATTTATCACCTGCTGCTGCTGCTTTCACATCTCCTCCTTTTAAAGTCCACGACTTTAGCTGACACTTATTTTAACTGTCCACTTGGTTATGAGCTTTATTCCTTTTTGTGGGCATGGAGACCATCCTTGCATACATACCTACACTCTCAGGCTCACTGCTTATGAAATAGATTAAAAAGTATTTTTCAAGCTTTTACAAGATTGTACAAAGTTCATAGAAGGGGAAAAGACAAGCACCAAGAGAGCTTGATCTGCTGGTTAGCTTTTTAAAAGATGTCTTTCTAAGCACAAGTTAAGCAGCTGAACAAGCTAGTTATGAGCAGTTGCAAAGGTCTTTGAGCTCTTTTAGGCATGGTTAGATACACATCTCTTGGAGATGATGTGGATATAGTTAGTAAAAATCAGAAATCCGTCATCCCTATAAACATGCAAATTAAAACTAATTAAAATACGCAACATTGCCTAATGCATAGCATACAGCCAATGCTCATGCAGCCAGCATTAGTTTATCTAACAGAACAGACCAAGAAAAAGATGGGGTGACACTTGATCACAGTAAGTAAAGGCTAGCTCTGAGAAGGTGGTTTACGAAGTGGTATTTTGGAAGCATTTCAGGTCACTATAAGAAAAACAGAACAACAAATATTCAAGGAAATAATCCAAGATAGATAGAGTTGTGGTGGCATCGCAGGGCCTGTTGTGATAGGATGAGCGTTTAAACTAAATGGTTTAAACTAAGGGTTTAATGGTTTAAACTAAATGGTTTTAAATTGAAAGAGGGGAGATTCAGGCTGTGTGTGAGGAAAAAAAGTCTTTACGATGGAAGGGGTGAAACACTGCCACAGGTTGCCCAGAGAGGTGGTGGATGCACCATCCCTGGAGACATTCAAGGCCAGGCTGGATGTGATTCTGGACAACCAGATCTAGACGAAGATGTCCCTGCTCATTGCAGAGGGGTTGGTCTAGATGAGCTTTGAAGGTCCCTTCCAACCCAGACTATTCTATGATTCTATGATCACAGAAAGGTGTAAGCTTGCTATGCAAGCAAAGCAATAATACCTTTCCTGGAAAGGTAGGAATAAGCCAGAGCTGCTGAGACATCACTATTGCACAAAGTAATGAAGAAATCACAGTGGATACTCATAGCTTTTAGAAAGGGGAAGTCATGAAGAAAATGGGAAATAAAGTCAAGACACTGGAATGTAGGCCAATAACACTAGTCCTAAGGGAACAAACACTGTGAAGGCACAGGGAGTATGGAATAAGCACTTGGATGAAGGACAAAACTATAACAGTCCATCCCAACATAAGGACTACCATGTTGAAATAACCAGGGAGCTTATCAGGAAGGATTGGTGTCAACACCGCAGCTGTGACACATGAGGAAACAGAATGGGAAAACAGCTCCAGAGCAGGACAGGGCTGTACAGCTGACGGGAAAGGCTACTGGATCACCAGAAAGGTTCCCCAAAACCAGACAGAGTGCAGAGAGTCACTTGGTGGGCAGGTTTTACTGCACTTCCCTGATTTGTGGAGGGTCACCTCAGTGCTTCCTTAGGGATACGATGAGGTCAGTACTGAAAGAATTCAAAAGTAGCTGTCAGTGGAGTCACATCAGTTTAAAGGCAGCAGTGAGCAAGGAAGAGCCGGTCACTCCCAACAGCCGGGCAAGGAGATGGGGACGCCAGGGGCGGCTCATGCTCCTTCCTTGCAGGAACCTTACAGGGAAAGAAATGAATCATGCAGACACCCAAATGACCACAGTGTCATGAAAAAGAACAAAAAACAGTGATTGCAATTTTCCAAGAGCTGGCAAACCTTTAGGCCACTCTTTTAGGTCAGGCACTAATGTCAGCCAAGGAGTTGTGGAGTTCCTGTGCTTGTCATTTTTGTGAACAAAGGTGTTGCGTTTTGTGGCAAAGATGTGGCCAGGTTGGACAGGGCCTTGAGCAACCTGGTCGAGTAGAAGGTGTCCCTGCCCATGTAAGGGGGATTGGAACTATGTGATTACAAGGTCTTTTCCAATCCTAACAGTTCTATGATCCTATGATTCTATAATTTTGGAGCTGGGAGAGGTATTCCTGTGGAAGATCTGAGCGCTATCCCTTGGTTACACAGTATAAACAACAGTCATATTTAAATTAGTGACAACATTCCCCATCACCCTGCAAACATTGTTTTTGCCAGACTGGAGGGGATTTACAGCCTCTCATCTCCAGTGTCTTCACCTAAGAGAAAGGCAGAAGTGTTGCCATGCAGCAGCCGGCGTTCATAAAGAACAGGTAGATGCCATGTTCACAGGAGCTGGGCTCTGCACCACCAGCTCCTCCATGGAGGACTGCAAATGGGGATACTGCTCTGCCACCCATGTATGCCACCATGACACTGGTACATGGAACCATTCCTTGGTGTTGCCGTATAAATGTGTCTGATCTGCTGTGGGACAGGGTGCGTGTGTGTTATTCCGCAGAGTGAGGGTGGCGGCAGCAGGAGGAAGGCTGGGTAAATTAGAGAAGTAAGTTTGAAAAAGCCCTGCAAAATAAAAGGATTGGTTGTAACACAAATACAGAGTACGCTGGGAGATAAAGGCACATAATGGCTACAGCTGAAAAGATAATATAGGCGATATGTAAAGAATGTCCTGAATTAATCACTTCCTTTGTGTAAGTATTTATGTTTTGCGAATCATTATCACTTAGCAACCTACACTGTTCTTTTTGGTTTTTACAGACTTAAATTGTTTCCTGGGGGTATTATCTCTGTCTGGCTCAGCAAAATTAAAACCGTATCTCATTTAACATTGCCTATAAGAAAATGGAAACAGTTGGCTCCAGATGTGCTATGAATTGTGCTTAGACAATTTAGATCATAGAAAGTGGGGTATGCTTGGTGTTCAACACTTTCTTATAGAGCAGTAATCTGTGTTCATCTTTATGGATCTTATCAAATGCTTGTTCAAGCCAAGTTATGACTCCTGCCAGGAATACCTAATGCCATGTTTCAGGCAATGAACCAGGAAGGCACCCAGCAGGACTACTGTGTATCCCCTCTGCATTGAGGCATCCCCTGCCTGCCAGGGACCTCCACTTGCAGGTAACCTCAGCACAGAAAACACCATGGAGAGTTTTGTCTAAGGGCTCCTGAAAAGTCTCTCTGGAAAAGAATTCTGCAGCCTCTCCCCATGCTCCACACCTTGTACATCTTGGAAATATTCCCTAATAGCCAGTTAAAACAGTCTTTGTTGCAGAACAGATTTCTTCATGTCTTTGTCTCCACAGCTAATATAAAATCATCATCTCCTCAAGAAGGTTTTATGTGTTAGAGGATTATTTTCACCTTTGTTCTGAATACTCTTTTCTTGGACTAAATGAGCCAAGTTTCCCAGCTTTGCTTCTTTAATCCGTTGGTCTATATTTCTGTTAACTTCTGTGTACCTTGAATACTCCTCACTTTGTCCAATTCTGCAAGCACTGTGTACAGACCAGGACCTAGCATCCTCGTTAATTAATTCAAAGATCTTAGCCTGTATTATACCTCACCAAATCAGCACTCACTTCTGTTACAGTAGTGAAGAGAATACTTGTCTTCTCCCAGTCTTTCTCAGATCAATTCGCTGCTGTGCCAGGGTGACCCACATCAGGCTTGGTGGCGATCCCAGACACTCTGGCGTGTATGGACCTCCCACCCTGCCTGCACCTATTGCCCTTGTTCTAGCATGCTGTTGTTTTCAGCCATGTCCAGATGAGCAGAGAGTGAATGGGTGGAGGCCAGGGAGTGGATAAATGGCTTTGTCCTCCTGCTCCTCCCTGCAATCTGCCGCCCAGCACTTGCGGCCAGCACGGAGGAAAGCCTGGGCTGGGCTGTGAGTCACATCCCACTTCCACTCCCTCCCCGGGCTGGGAGCTGTGCATTCCCTGCCCGCAGCAACCTACAGCCAAGGCCTCAGCCCCACGCTTGTGAGGAAAGAGTTTCCTCACTGCGCATACCCACTGCTGTTGCACAAACACAGAGCCATTTGGAGCCCTGCACTCTGTGTCACCGCTGCAGCCACCCTGCTGCACAGCCCAAGCAGTGGCCTCACCACAAAGAATTTCAGCATTAAAATTGGGTCCCGAAGCCTGAGAAAACACAGATACCATCTCATGATCTTGTAATACCTGATGGAGACCTGAGTTAGTATGAGTTTGCAGTGAGGGCTTTTACTAACCTGCAGAAAGCTACTGCTCCTGTGCTGATTATCATTTCCTGATAAGGAAAGCTTAAACACGCTATGTCATTTTACTAACACTTGCATTAATGTCAGAGGTACACAGCCAAAGGTAGAGGTATTCAGCATTAGGTAGCTTCTAAGTGCTAAAACCACCATGTCTATGGCCACAGCATTCCACTAGGAGTTCTCTTTAATGCCTGCACCTCTCAAACCCTCAAATTATCTACTGAAAGATGCTCTCCATCAGTGTCAGTCCACATTCCAGCTGTGCATGAGGCAGGATGGACCTTGCCTGGGCTGCACTGGAGGAGCTGCATGATCAGAAAGTGGATGCACAGACCCAGGCTCCACTCCAGCACAGCCAGCTGAGGGGCATCAAACAATCATGAGTCCGGCCAGTTTTTATTCTCAAAGCACTTTTCATTAGTTGTTATGAGTTGGAGGATTTTTAATCAGTTATTTTTATTGGTGCAATTGGCTAGTTTAAGATAATCTTTTGTTTGTTCCATCCACAATGCGCAGGATTATAAGTGTACTGTGGGAGCTGGTATTGATTTGACTTTCTCTGATTGTTTGTGTTGTTTGCAGAGATTTTCACATGCTCCAGATGATCCAAGCAGCTCTGGCTTTTCAAAGGGGACATCTATCAACAGCCAGCACTTGTAAAATCCTGCAAACGCATGAACAGCATTGCATGGCCATGCCTTGGGCTTTGCTCGGCATTTGTAAATAACTTTGACATGGTTCTGTGTGAAGGTGCTGTGCAAGAAGAAGTGCCAGTTCTCATGCTGCAGCTGTATTTTTTGGTTATTTCTTTCCTACACAAAACCTGAGCCCTCCCCACATGTGAAGGGGAGGGGAGACCCCTGCTCAACATCTCTGAGGAAGGGGAGGCGTTTCTCACCCTGCCCTCCACTCCTTCTCTCCTGCTTACCAGTGCTACAGGGACCTGCCTTGGCAGCATGTAGCAAAGCCACCCTGGCACAAACTAGTCCAGCCTGGAGCCATCAGTCATCCACTTATCACAGGCCTCATCACCTGCACCCTGGACAGACATGTTCTACTGCCTCGATGCAAACCTGCCCTGAAGGGCTGGCTGGTGCAGGGGCGGTCACTGCACCCACTGACCACTGCAGCCCATCACCCTGCACCCATTAGGGACCTTGCGCTTCGAGTGGCTTTGGTGCCTGCCAAGGCAGAGATGCCAAGGAGTTGGGTGCAGGAGGACCTGCTGCAATGGCTGAAAAGCCCACCTGGAGCAAAAGCCCCAGTCCTGGCTGATAGGACTGACCTTCTCCCACTCTCCTGGCTGGGGCTGCACCATCAGGATAGAGGGTCACCACCACTTTTTAGAGGAGGTGAGGAGGGCTCAGCCCCCTCCCAGCCCTTCAACATGCAGGCTCAGCTTCATCTCAAGAGAAGAGTTCTGTTAGTTTTTCAGGAGCCATGAGGTTCTTTAAATGGTCTAATCCCCTGTGCAGCCACCAAGCAAGTTCTTATTTTGACTTAACCTACAGGTAGAACAACTCTGGTCATACTGCCAGCATATTTCAGGGGTTTATGTCCACACCCCTGTGGTGTACGCGCTCCAGTATCCCTCAGGTAGTCTTTCATCACAGGTTATGCTTCAAGCCTCTGCAATCAGATACGGTTATCCAAGCAACAGGGAGAAATACTTAACAAGAAGAAATTTTGAGGCAAAAATGGGGAAGAAAGAAAGAAGGGAACAGAAAATAACTGAAAATGGAACTCAACATTATGCACTGGTGTTTGACAGAGAGTTAATTTCACTTTTGCATGCTGGCAGCTCTATACCTGAAGATTTCTCTCATGCAGTATATTCCTTGTCTTCTGTTTCCCATGGTAATTTGATTTTTAAGATATTTCTGTCCTCTCCCACATGTTTAGCTCCTGCTAATGCTGAGAAAGCTTGTCGGTGAGGACCTCAAGAAAACTTGTATTGTGACAAACTGGGGGTGTTGGAAGTTCTGGGTAATGTTCCTACATTTTTACTGTTCTTCAGTAAACATCCATTAATTCTTTCCCAGAATTTCCTCTTACAGGTTGTTGTCTTGGCTATAAACCACAAAGGATGGCTGATATCTGGGTACAGATTAATGAGTAGAGGTGTTACCATAGATTGGTACCCCTGTATGCAAATAACAAACACCAATCAGCTGCCTAATCACCTGCCAAAGAAGCTCATTATGCCAAGGAACACCCCTTCCTCTGGACCTTTCATTCATTGTATGAGAAAACAAGACTTTGGCTACTCCTGCAGCCATGACTTTGGGCAGAGCAGCTCACTATGCTCTTCTACCACACTCTTTGGGGATGGCTGACAACATCATCTGTCTACCTGGTGTCCTGGTGGGATGCTACCGAGAAGCTGCTAAAGACAACAGCTCAGTAGACCATCACCATCTATCACCATCTCCGCATGAGCGTTGCTGTACCTGTCAGGTGGGATAAACCCCACTGCAATCACAGCTCAGGGCAGGACAGACAGTGACAGATTTGTAATCACATTTTTCTTGTAACCAGGGAACAAAGAAAGAGTGACAAAACCTGAGTGTTCCTTTGGACGTGACCTTAAGAGACAGATTTGCGTTTCACAGGCCTGTCTCCTTGCCTTGTGCTGATGGCTGCTTGACATTGGGGCATTCAGGTTGCCTCCTCCATGCTCCAAAATGGAAATCTCTGCTTCTCTGATGGCTGATGTAGCTGGTTAATCACTGTGGGCTTCTCCAAGGTCCAGAAATGGAAAGTTGCATCAAACTCAGTGTTGTTACTGCTGGCACTGTCCACAGCCCTGTGGGATTCAAATGGGATTTCTGCTCCCTGCAGAAGTTGTTCATCTGGATGTTCTGTACCCACCCTGACTTGTGACTGTCATCTCAGCACTTAATTAAGGGGTTAATGAACATCTTCTTCTCCTCCTCCTTGCTCAGTGTGGTTGCAAAGGTATCCTGGACCCTTCAAGGAAGGAGAGCGGGAATGCTTCTCATTAGGGATAGCCTTTACAACACTAAGATATATTCCCAGAATCATGCTGTTACCTTGTGAATATCTGATGAATATCTGATGGGCCATGGGTTATAGGGACATCTTTGTGGGCACAAAAAGTCTTAAAAAGTACCAACTTACTGTGTTGCAAAGGCCATGTATTGCAAACTTGGGAAAGTATGTCAGGCAGCACAAATTTTGCCCTTCAGCAATATGTGAATTACATCTTAAAATTACTACCCCATGCTTATTAGGATTTCCTTTTTCATTAAGTTCCTTCGCCACCTCCTCAGTGTGTGTACATCTGACCTGTATTTTTATTCTTCCAACTGCTGGACACTTTCGACCAGGCCTGCAGGGATCACGGTCCTCTGTACAAGGTTTCCTACCGTGGGACATTGCGATCTGCAGGACAAGAGCTGTCAGTGGGAGCTGTAAGCTCCAGAGCAGTCTGAAAGCACATAGGTACATCCTGAGCAGCACCACCAGCCCCCAGCCAGCCAGTGCCAAGGTGAAAATGTCATCCTGGTTTTGCATAGGGGGAAGAGGTCAAATCAAGGTGAGACTTAAGCAGCTCATGTAAAGTTTTCCTTCTTCAGACTCCTCCTGATGCTAGAGGGTCCCCCAAGCAAAAACCCTGGGTAATGCTAGTACTCTCGGGTTAGACTGAGAAACAGCAGGAAAGCCAAGCGTATATGTGATTTCCCAAAAGGGTTTGGAAGCTCTAGACACTGACAATGGGGTTGATGGGTGGGAGGTGATATGTGCCACAACAAAGCTGTGGAGGCATGCAAAACATGAGCTGATCTAATTCCCCCTCCTCCATGAGCTTTACTATATGCTGATGAGATGGATTTGGAGGCACAGTGGTTGGCACAGTGGTTAGCACAGAATGGTTCTCAGAGCCCTTAGACATGGAGGAAATTCTAACAGTTCGGAGTTTGAGCTTTATTTGGATCATATACACTTCAGAAAGACTGTTTTCAGAACAAGTAGTAGTTATTAAAAAATAGAAGAAATGGAAAATAGAATAGGCTGCTTGAGGAAACAGTGGAAGTGAAAGGGTAGGTATTGGACACTGTTTGACAGAGCAAGACTCCAGGTAGCAAACCAGCAAGAAAATATTTTCTACTCAGCTTGTGACGTGTTCCAGAACAGCTGGATAAGGCTGGTCCTGTGAGAGTATGCTCTGGTCATCTACGTGGTCCTGCCAGGAAACATCACAGAAGCACCTGGACAAACCGAAACCCTCTGGACATCTGTCCAGCTCTCAGTCCTGCTTGCATTTGGGATGCGGGTTTTATGCACGACTCATCTCTTGTAAAGGCAGGGAAAGAACAGTTATTTGCCTCTGCCTTGTCTTCTGCTTGTTAGTTTACTATACAATTTTGTTTTACAGGTAGGCAGAGGCTTTTATTTTATTATTGGTGCAGTTATTTCAAGGCTGAAGAAAGTACAGAGTTGTATATGAAGCATACAGGTCCTGTAGTGATAGGACAAGGGGTAACAGGTTCAAACTTAAACAGGGGAAGTTTAGATTGGATAGGAGGAAGAAATTTACTGTAAGGGTGGTGAGGCACTGGAATGGGTTGCCCAGGGAAGTTGTGAATGCTCCATCCCTGGCTGTGTTCAAGGCCAGGTTGGACAGAGCCTTGGGTGGCATGGTTTAATGTGAGGTGTCCCTGCCCATGGCAGGGGGGTTGGAACCTTGGTCTTAAGGTCCTTTCCAACCCTAACTATTCTATGATTCTAGGTAAAGAAGGAGTCCTGATGCTCAGGGCCCTGCAAATGGAAAACATATTACAGGAGAGAACTCTGCTCACATAAACACAGAAGACTGTTACAAAACAAGTTTCAGGCTTCCCTTTTGAAAATTTAGAATTTGTTATAGTCTCTTAAACCAAGAAAAATGCACCCATGGGAAGGGAGTGCCAGTAATAACAGGCCTGCACTCACATCCAGTGGTAAAAGAGAAACAAGCAGCAGTTCCCCTGAGGGAAGGGGGATTCTGGAAGTTAAACAGGACTGTTTACGGCTGTAAGGAGTTAAAAGGCTTCCTGAACACCATGGCTTCCCTCTCATATACTGAGCACCTCAGGGTAATGTATTAGCCCTGTGGCAAATGGAAACAGACCATCAAAGAGCTTGCCTTCTGCAGCTCTGTCTTCTTCAGGAAGACAGAGTACAGGAAACACCAGGACAGGAGACGGGTAAGGGTGGACAGATCCTGCTCTCTAATATTCCTCATGAGGATTACCTACATGTTCTTTCTGTGCAGGAGATTGCTAGTTTCTCAAGACCTGATGCCTTTGCCTGCCCTAGTTGAAAACAACTACTGTTATGGAATTTGCTTTGTTAAATTTAAGGCAACTCACACAAAAATGAGGCAAAGTTCAGTGTGAGTCATCCTTTACACACTGATCAACCCTCCCATTTTCATTTCTGCATTTGAATAATTTTGTTAAACTTGCATTTCAGACCTTTCTGTAATTTGACTTTTGGCTTGACACCAAGTATAATTATCCTGCCCTAATAACATCTATATTCTATGAGTACTCTTCTTGAAGTGTGCCATGTAATCTCCACACTCATCGATCCTGAATTAAAGACAGCATCAAAATCTGAGTCACTTCTTCTATACATTAAGTGTCCATTTTGGTTAAACTGATGAGGCTCCCGATTCCACTCCATACCTGCCCTTCCTTTTTTTCTAGTCTTTCTACCCTCCTGGCAGGACCACATAGATGACCAGAGCATAGTTCAACATGTCTTTGTGTCTGCCTTTCACCTGGCTTTCATATGGATTTTGTCTCATGCCCTATGTCAGGGACGCTCTAGTGGCCCCATTCAGTTCATTGCATCCCCTTCTGCCCATCTCTCCAAATCCTGGCTAAGATCAGTGGCTAAGAATCTTCCATGGAGAAGCTGAGCTCAATAGCCACTGACAATCAACAACTCCAGGGGTAGGGATATACTTCTTGCCTCTTCAGGTAGGATCTCATAGAGGCCATGAAGTATGAGTTACACCTGGTCAAGTTAAAGTGAGGCTATGATTTTAAGTAGGACCATTCTGACAAGACTGGCGCAGCTACCCTGGCCCATCCATCTGGGGATCCCGGCACTGGAGGAGAGACTATCTCAGTGGCTTTGATTGATGTGGACTGAGAATCATCACAGAGGGATGAGAGCTGGGAAGATCCCTTCTTCCTTTCACTTCCTGCAGGGCCTGGCAGCCCAACTAGTCATTCTCTCCTGACAGGAAGAGGAGAGGTCTCTCAAGACCTTCATTAGTCACTCCATCTGCATATCTTAAGTCTTTCTAAAGTTAGGCAAGCATTGGGGTTGGGGACAGCAGTGCTTGAACTGGAAAATGCAGATAGCTTTCTCAACCCATACCTATGTTGCAGAGCACAGTTTACTCAGCTTGTGTAAGGAGTGTGGCATTTTGCTTTTGAGATGCTTCTGTGAGCACATGCTGGGAATAGCTCCTGTTCAAATCCAGCAGCTGACAGCAAAATCTTGCACTCAGCTGTTGCAAAACATTAATTCAAAATCACAATCTATTTGGAGCAACTCGTGGAAACCCATTATTATTTTGCCACTGCTTGTTTTGCTGCTTAGACAACCAAAATGCTTGTGATAACAGGAAAACCTCTTGTTCTTGGCCTAAAAGGTGTGAAGAGCAGTAACATACCCTAAGTGAGAAGCAGCAAGATGTATGAAAGGAGAGAAAGAAGACTTGGGAGGTTAAGAGCCACAAGACTCCCTGGTGCCTCAGTCATATGGCTCTCATCAAAGTTAAACCAAACACTTTCCTGAAAGGCTTTTAACTGCTCTCTCATCTCATTGCAAGGTGCAAGGGAGGTAAGGGAGGAATGTAATGTGATGGCCTTTCACAGCTGAAACACATAGAAAATCATAAAACATATGTTAAAGGAGGGTCACCATGTGATTATGCAGTTTCTATGCAAAGCCATGGAAGAAAAGAGGAAAGCACTTGAAGGAGCTAAGTCATTTGGGAATTTGGTGGCTAAATTATTGCATCTCTTTCTTTGCATTTCATAACCTCACACACATGTTATGTCTTTAAGGTGAAATTCTGCAGGCACTTATCTGCTCACATTTAATACAGAATACGTATACTGTTCTTTGCAAAGCTGCATAAAATACTGTAAACATTTAATAGCAAATAACAGTGGAGTAGAAAAAAAAGGGCAAATATTCAGAGGAGGACCTTTTTTGTGGTATGCCTGGATGCTGTAACAGTGAAGTAGCTGAATTAGAGGGTTATACATACTTCC
>JAOEHX010032767.1:6010-19575 GCA_025448015.1 Bolborhynchus lineola | reverse complement strand
ACAGTCCCTAATGAAGAGTCCCTCCCCAGCATCCCTATAGGCCCCCTTCAGATCCTGGAAGGCTGCTATGAGGTCTCTACGCAGCCTTCTCTTCTTCAGGCTGAACAGCCCCAACTTTCTCAGCCTATCTTCATACAGGAGGTGCTCCAGTCCCCTGATCATTCTCGTGGAATAAGGTGGAATTTATCCTCAGTGCCAGATCTACAGGAGGAACAGTTCCTGTTCCACTAGCCCATTTAATCTTTCAAACAAACAGAATACATCACTAGTCAGAAGTGCCAGGCCGCATCAGTACAAATAGACATCAGCACTAACAGTGCCTGCGTCACTCAGAAGAAAGGAACATATCAGTAAAAGGCCTGAAGATGTATTCATCAATGCATTATAATCAGTAAAAAAACGTATCAACTACAGGATCATAAATGTGTCTTACAGCACGAATTAGAAGAGGAAAAAAAGCAAGTTTCTTCTCACTTTAGTAGAATTTGTTGCAATATTGGCCTTCAGATGGAGCAATGCTCCTTTGCACTGGGCAAAGGCTGAACACAGCATGGACTTCTTCTTTAAATCAGAAAGATTAAAAGGGTGAGTTGATACAGTGTCTTACTGAAGCTCTCAGGCTAGTCTGTTTTATACTACTTGAACAATACAAAGCTTACTGACTTGATTGAGGAATTAAACAGTGAACTTACCGCAGCAATCATAATTGCGTTATCCAAAAATCCAAATCCTACAAAAGGTACTGCATTGTGGAAGAACACTAAAAGAAATAAGTAACAAAGAGAAAGTAAATATTTGTAAGAGTTCACTAGTTCACAACAACCGCAATGTCAGTCTAATACTGCCTTTACCAGAAACAAGCAGAACATACACAAAATCCCTTTCCCACTACTTCTATTCATGACTTTGTTTCTGGCAGGTTTGGTAAAACCCTTTGCTACACTTGACTGTTACTAATGGCCTTTGAAGAACTAGTTAAAGCAACTTACTCTGCAAATACTTGTACAATTTTGGATGGGAGACACGCCTACTAGAGCACAAAAGAAACACTGAAAACTACACAAACTTTGGTACGATTTAGTCTTTCCAAACAGTCACAGTATCACTAAGGATTACCAAACCGTCTCACTAGACTCTCTACACTCTTCTCAGGCTTGAAATAAAGCCCCTTTCTCTGCAAATCCCTCTCTATTCCTGTGCAGAAGCTTCTTCATGCATTCCTAACAATTCATATTTTAAGAGTATGACCTGGAGCTAGGCAATTCTCATCAAAACTCATTCAACTAAATCTACAGATGCTCAGATGGTTTTCACTGGTGTCACACTGTTAATTATCTCACTATTCCGACCCAGACTTCTGTATCCTGATTTTGGTTGGGATCTATGCCAAGAGCAAGTGAGACTTGAAGCCGCTCCTCAGTCCACTGTTTAAGAACTCAAGTTCCACCTTCTGTTTCATGTGTTCGTTGGTTTTTTTCATTTTACTCCTGAAACTCCAAGAAAACCCTGCTTGAAAATATTTTATATTGTAGGAACTTGGAACACGCTGGTCTGAATAATAATTCCTAACAAGTACAGTGTTATTGTGTCATTCCTTTTTGTCCTGCTTCATTTTCTCCCCCAAATTTTAGCTTGTAAGCTTCTGATAGAGATGGGATTCAATTTGCATAGCATAGTCTCCAGCTGGGTTTCAAGGTGCTGGATTCATAAGACTGAATACAACACTGAGGACAGACTACATGACTAGAACACAGCTTAAAGTTAGAACTTCTTTTTTAACATTTAAAATGCACCAGCAATTTCATTATTCAGGTTTGAGGCTTTTTTCCTCTTCAGATGGGACAAGAACTCCTGTATTTCATAAACTTACAGAGATGCAAGCATAGGAAGAGAGAAGAAAGAAAAGTGCACAAACCTCACAGTCGTGTGAAAAGCAACTGGAATGAGTCCCTTTTGCATTTACCTCTCACAGACAGCATGAATCCACGACCATATCAGAAAAGAAAGCCACACTCAAAGAGATCTTTCATGCTTACGTACTAGAACATGTCTGGACTTCTGGAGTTACTTTGCAAAAAACACATAATGCATCAATGACAGACTAAAGCACAGAATGTATGAAATTCTCCAACTGCTGTCTTAAACCACTGCAGGACAAAACCCCCCAAAATAAAAGCAACAAAAAAAATCACCCAGGTATGACAGATGTGCCCGGCATTGTGTGTGTACCAAAATGTGTGTACCAAACTCTGGAGCTACAGAGGGCACTCAAATTCTTACCAAAATTGTCACAGTTTTGGAATCCAAGGAGTAAACAGAATCCCAGGGACCAAGGGGGAAAAAAAAAACCAAAGAGAAATAAGTGTAGATAGGTGGAACAGCAAAAAGTTCAACTACATGTATTTGCTAACTGAGAGTATAAAACCACACAAATACACTGACTTGGAAACTAATCCAGAATTTCAATGAGCATGGTATTACAAAGAATACCAAACCTATCTCCAATTTCTCTGCAATTTTATCCCACTTCTCAGTCCATTTAAAATACAGACAACTAGAGGCAAGTTCATAGTTTTAAACACAAAAACCCTGCAAGGTTCTGCAGCATCAACACTGCTCTGCTTAGAACATCAGTGTTTGCTGCTGGCTTTGAACAACACGCTCTTTTTTGGACTTTCTGTCCTACTTTTACTAAATGGTGCGCATTCCCGAGCTGAGGTGTTATGAAATAAAGGTGGCAGAGTGGCAGTTGGTGCTTGCTTTGGTTTTCTGCTACTCCAGACGACAGGGATGAGGACAGACCAGCACTTGTAGGAGAAAGATGAAGCAATTCGAAACACAGACTGCACAAGTACTGAACCACATTCAACAAACATTCTTCTTTTACCATGTTTCAGTTGTCCTGGAGATGGTGGGGCAATCTCCAGCTTCTCTAGAGAAGTCAAAATGAAATGAGAAAGTTAGCTACTTCATCACAAACTCAGCTTATTATAATTTACCAAATTACTAGCAGGCAAAAAAGCAGTTACGTTATTTAACAGCTTTCAAATTTGAAGATAAATGTTTCACATCTACATTTTTATTATTTTACAAAAAAAAAAAAAAAAACAAAACCAAACATATCTAAAGCCAAAAAGCCTTAGAGAAATATTACAAGATTACACTAATATAAGTCATTATGCAAAGTAACAGCATACATTAGAAGCAGCTCAACAGCCATCTTTAACTACTGAGAATTAGAAAAACACACTAAAATTAGACAAACCAGGACATCTAAAGAGAACTGTATTAATTATTTGGTTTTAGACCTCGAGGCATGCAGCAGACAACCTTTCCTCCAGAGACAGTCTGCAAAAGACCTCCTACCTCTGTTCTGACAGAAGGCATCCTTTAATAGCTAGTATGAGAATGAAAGGAAAATACTACAATGCCATTAGAGACCACTGATCCCAGTAATAACAGAACAAGTCTGGTCATTTGGTGCATGTTTCATATATTTTGGCTTCAAACCATGAAGTGCTTGGAAGGACCAGGACGTCACTCCTGAACTTGACAGAGCACTCTACAGGAAGCTAATACAGACTGTTAGAAGTGATGCACAGAATGCAGCAGCAACAGATACCCATTCCACTGGGCAAGGGAAAGAAAACCTACTTTTTTAGGCTTCTGTTGCATCTGCAGGTTTTTTGAAATGTAGATGTTGAGCAAAAGACCCATTTTAAAGCAGAAAAAGAAGTTGCCCCAATATCTTCCAGTATGATGAACCTTGAGCTTTTGACAAGTTCCTTCCATACTTTTGATTAGGTACTTCTATAGACAAAGGTAAAAAATAGTGTAACATGAGAGAAGCCTACAATACGACCTCAAGTATTCAAATCTTACTTGGGACAGCCAAGTACATGAAGAGACAAAGCTGCAAACACAGGCTGTGAACATTTGAGCATATGTCCGAACAGCATAGACTAGAGTCAGTATTCGTGTATCCAAGTCACTCTGCATTCAAACCTATTGTAAAGGAGAAACTAAAATAGTAAGATAAAAAGCTGTAACATAAATGAAGTTCCAGGAAACGCCCTTATCTACCTCTGAATAAGACATCTTTTCATAGTTTGCCCTGACTATGATAACCACTTAGTTTAGGTAACTCCCAAGTGAAGTACTGTGGGTACAAACACAAAGGTAGAAGACTACTCGGTTTGTCACAAAATATTATGAGCCTCTAGTGGATTTAACATCAGTCTTGTGGATCTAACTACAACTGATTCCTGAGTTTGATAGCACATGGCAGTCTACATAATTACTCTCCACTCAGTGTACAGAAAAAGCTATTAAACAAAGCTAAAACCCAGTGCATAATTGATTCTAGGAACTTATTACCAAAAGGAGGAATTGAGGGCAAGCATTTGGTAGGAAAAAACCTGAAAACTTTCACATCTATGAATAATGGGAGCTTCAAACCACATTAATTAAAAAATATAAACCTTCTCCTCCAGAACATAAGGAAAGAACTATCTTGGGATGGTTTTAGAAGAAGGGAGATTGGGGGACACTGCTTTGGGGCTAGAGGAATGATGAGTTACTGCAAGGTAGGGGGAAACAGCCAAGGATCAAATATAAGCAAAAATTACTTCATCATTGACATAACCTTTTTCAGTAGGGTGGGATATCTGCTAAATAGCCATTTTATGAAGCAGGGCACCTAAGGCACTTTGATATTAAAAGAGGGGTCACTAAAACAGCACTATGGTGGCACTGTGCTCTGAAGACCACACTGCTCTTGTCTGGCCATAGGAAATTCTTGCATAGGTGACAGCATCTTCCTGACACATTCGTAAGAACTTTCTTTCATAAGAGAGTCTTGGCAAACTCATCTGGCAATCTGCCTGATGTACAGCTTCTATCATAAAGATTAATCCGGGGAAAAAATCTGGGATTACATGTACTAACTAATGAGACAGAGATAGGAGAAGTCAGAGAAAGCTCAAATAACTAGTGCAGATCAAACCTGCTCATGCTCCAGGGAGGGAAGCTCCAATCCCAACACCCTCTCTGCATCAGCCAAGCCAAGTCTTTAGCCTGGAGAGACAGCTAGTCCCAGTCCTGTACAAAGCAGAGCCAAACCAGATCAGGCTGCTCAGGACCCTGTCGTACAGTACCTGCAGGACCAGCCTCAAGGAAAAACCTGTCTCCCATGGAGCACCAAAACAACCCTTTAAGCACAAAGATGACTTCACTGACAGATGAAGTACGCTCTGCCACAGCGAGGTACAGAGCACTGCCTGATGGAGAAGGACCAGCTCAGCAAGACTTGCAGAGGCCAAGGCTTAGTTTAAAGCTGGGATATTGGAAGGGGGGGGAGGAAAGAATGAAAGCAGAAAGAATTAAATAACCACTGTGGCATGAAAGCTAGTAACCTTTCTAGAGAATCACTCCCAATACCACCCCATTAAACCATAACATACTTTAAAACTCTGAAAGATAGGAAGGCACCTGGGGAACACATCCCACAGAGACAAAAGAATTCTTGACAGCAATCTTCTAAAACTCTAGATAACAAAATGTGTTTCAGAATCAGGTATTTATTCATAGGAAACTGTTGTGACTATTTGAATTTCCAAGGCTCAGCAAAAGAAAAGCCACCCCATTAAAAAAAATTCTTCGGAGTACAGCAAAGGAAACATGCCCTTCACTTGTTTTACTGGAGGGAAAACAAAGTCCGAACTGCAAAATTTCCTTTCAAGAGATTAATTCAGTCAGAACCCAACAGTTCTAAGAGTTTAGCTGTCTGGGAAAAGAGGCAGTACTGGACTCCAGTATTGCATTTCACAACAGCCATTTACCAGCTCATCTTGTGTCAGATGCCAGAATTCATCTTTATAGAAACATAGAATGGTTTGGGTTGGAAAAGACCTTAAAGCTCATCCAGATCCAACCACCTGCCATGGGCAGGGACACCTTCCACTAGACCAGGTTGCTCCAAGCCTCACCCAACCTTATTGCAGAAGGAATAAAATGACATGGCAGAGTAAGGAATATTGCTATTTTCTATCTGACTTTCATTACCATAAATGAACCATAATCCCAGGTTCAAGTGCAATGAATTAGCAAAGTCAGGCGGGCAGAGAAAAACAATTAAGTGCCTTTTAAACATGTCCTTGATCTTTTCTGAATTTACACCTTATTTTTGTTAACTAAACATTCACTTCTTTTTTAATAGGTAGAGTCCATGGGAATACAGAACTGTCAACATGAGTTTACCATTACCCACAGCTTGCCCCAAATCAGGTAAGTTACATTAACTCTGGCAGTTGTAGCCAATTTAAACCAAGTACTTGAATTTAGTTTTAAGATTATTCTTCTTAGCTGATCAAACTCCCCAGTGGACTAACAGGTAACGGGAGTGCAGACAGTTGGCAAAAAAATAAAGCCACCAAAATCCAGAAAGTTGCCATCACCAGTTTCTGAGTTATCAATTTTTTAAGAACTGCCATACGAAGGAACCTGCAATCCTAAAGGCATGCATTATGTTTTATTCAAATTGCAGCTAACACTGCCATTACATTTTATAGCTCAATCTTTTACTCTCACCCAGGGCATGAAACTCAGTAAGAGCGACAAGAGGTACTGTGGCCAGGGCTGCCCTAGGAAGACACATAATACAGCTGAGTATTGTCAAGTCCAAGACAAAAATATGAGCAGTGTTTTATAAGGTTTTAAATGGTGACCCAAATCTTAAAAGATTAATGAAGGAAGAGGAATCTGAAGGTTAGGGTCTCATTTAGAAATTAGGAAGAGTTTTGTCTCAAATTCAAAAGCCTGTCCACATCATTTCAGCGGATCATTCAGATACACATCATGGAATAGCAAGGGCTTCACTTGCATACGACAAGAAATCAAAGCAACTGGTGTGTCTATTAAAAAAGGAGATATTCCATAAGAGGATCTTTATCCCCAGAGTTCTGGACTGAAAGCTAGAAATGAGATGCGTGTTATACTGCTCATTCAGTATCTACAGGTAGATCCCTAAGAGTAAATTCTGACCATCATGTATGAGTTTATTCATGGAAAAAGCTCATATTCACATCCCAATTGTCCTTTGTTCCTCCTTTGTTTTTCTCAATGTTTTAACAAACACTGCCAAAATCTCAGCACCTACAGCAAAACACAAATTTGAAAAACCATGTCCGTTGATCTTCAATTGGGTTCCCTTAAGATTCCAATGGGAAAAAACAATCCACAAGTAGACAGCAAAGAAAAAATTCTGCATCATTTGTTATAACTCCCAAATGGTTTCCTGTTACTACAGTGATTAAGGCATGAAAGGATGCTGACTCGTGCAGTGCTAAATATAAACTTGGCTGTTGGCCTGTTCAGTCACATGCACATGAGAAAGCTGAGCAAAGCACTACTAAGAGACGAATAGACAGAGGACACAGAATCACAGAATGATTAGGGTTGGAAAGGACCTCAAGATCATCCAGTTCCAATCCCCCTGCCTTGGACATGATAGCATAATTTCTCTGCTATAATTATGTCCAAACAAATATCCTGCATAAAATAAATAGGACATTGCACATTTTTTTAATACTCTGTGTAACACTGTGAGAAATCACACAGTGATTGCACGTTCCATCTCCATCCCTGAACAACCTTGAAGTAGCATAAGAGATTCTCATCTTTATTTGAAACTGCTGTTGCATCTACCGGACCAAGCACTGAGCAATCTTTACAGGACTGCTGTTTGCGCCCTGGCATCGGCCAAACAATTCCCTTGAGAACAAAACCTGGGAGCAATTCTGGGCACAGTTCATTACTGTGAACCCCTCTGAGCAGGTAGGGGAGGTATGGGCCCCCCGAGAATTCCAGGGCTAAATGCCACTTATATTGGATGCATCCAGACTGCTCCAAAGGAAATAACAAACCTGTGATTGGCAATACAGCTACTCTGCATCACCTCATCTAGTGGTCAGTAGTTCTTCCATAGAATGGATGCTTTTAGCAACAGAAATGTACATTATATCTCACCACATGCAGGTTTAAATATCATAGAACTTCATTTCAAATTTATCTGCAGTGCTTATTGGATGTCCATTATCAAATATTATGAACATATAATGTAACTATCCTATTATCCTTTCTGAAAACATGATGCACCATTCATATCCTTTCAAACAAGTTTAACAAAACACAAAGACCCCAGGTGAAAACCCTGACAGGGAATCTAGGAGAAAACATAAAATGCAAACAAGTATCCAGAGACTCAAATCACTGCTTTCATCATTAACAGGTTGGGTTCCCCACCCCCACCCCCGAACTAGTCCAATTCCCTACCAGTACTTTATAAACTTAAAGGTCAGCCTTTCATTTCCATTCAAGCAGGTTCACACAAAATAGCATTTGCAGTGGTTTGCCTATCAAGGTATCAAATTGCAGATGAAAAGAATTAGAAATAAGATGCTTGACTCAAGATTCGAGGGGTTAACCAGCTAAAATGATGCCAATGCAGAAAAGACCTGCAGTTTGTAATAAAAATGCAGGGTAAAGACAGAAACACAGCATTTGAGCTGTCTTCCTCAGTAAGAAATGGAAAATGTGAGGAAAACCAGCCAAAGGGCTTGTATAAAAATGCCAAAAGCACAGTAACACTAACAGGAGAGTGAAGAGGAAAAATAACATGGTATTCTTATCTGTGCATTTCAGAAGGAAATGGCTATACACTATTTAACATAATAAAAAAAATAAGAAGGTACGTGAGTGCCGCCAAGAAATAAACTGGCTGCAGCAACTCCCAGACTGGAGCGAGCCCTCCACAGAGTCACAGGCCTGTGCCTCAAAAAAGCAAATGCCCATCATCTCAAATGGAGGTTGGCTCTTCTTCCCCTCCTCACCCTCTCTTTGGGGACTGCAATGAGTTCCCAGGAACTAGAGGAGGAACACTTCCCAATGGCACTGCAAGTCTCTATCTTCAGATGAACAAATCTTCCCCTAGGATTAACAACACCCTTTCTACTAGCTGTGGAAAAAGACGGGGTAAGTACTTCAGACCAATATTAGAATGGAATTAGTCTCATCCAAATATACTTGTCTAACTGTGTTTCAGTCAGATGAGGTGTTGGCACTTCTCTGTCAGCACTGTTTTTTCTCAGGCATCTCTGGGTCAAAGTAAGTATCTATCAATCACCAGTTTGCAGTTGAGCAAAGCAGCAGCTCAGCAACAGTGATGGAACTAGAAACAAGTAAAACCTTACTATCTACATATTATCAGTGTCAGATTAGGTTTTCGGCTGTCCTCCACAACAGGTTCACCCATGTAAGAGGATAAGCAAAGCAATTCTGTGGGAAACCACAAAAGATTTGTTAACAAGAATTATCAGAGCTCTGTGCACAACCAAAGAGATCTGATCTAGAAGAGATCTTTCATCGTCTTTAAATACAGCTGTGTTAGGCATCACTGATGCCTACGTATGAGTGCTCATGAAATATCTAGGGAGTTCTATGCATGATTCTAATATCCTTTAATGATGCTCCCGCCAGGCCCTGTTTTTAAAAAGAAATCTAAGCAAGTGGAAAGAGATGAGTTAGTTTATTCCTACACTTCCTCTCCCAGCTGCCCTTCTACCTTCCCAGAACCACACTGTTTCCAAAGGGAAAAATGGGGGAGAAAAGGTAGTTTGTGAAGAACAGGGAACAGCAGAGTCCTGAAAGCCCAGGCACACGATCCTGTGCTTGCAGCCAGCAGCAGACCCTGCTGGAGCAGGATGAAGGTTGCTAACAACAGCCTGTGCAGCTACAGGGGGAACCAGGACACTCCTTCCTCCTCTGCCCTAGCACAGCTCTGAGTGTATTAATAACATGGGGGCAGGTGCTTATGCCTCCTAGCAGACATAGTGGGCGAGGTCTACACTAAGCTCACTGGCTTTTTTCATCACACTTGCTCTTTATACTGTCATTCCTGGGCACAGAATGTGAGATTTTCCCTTTTGCAGGACCCAAGGGTCTTGTAATGATAAAAAGTGATCTGGCTAACGTCAAAAGAGACGCTTACTGCATGAGCAGATCCAAAACTGGCAACAGCAGCGCGTCCCACAGTCCCTGCTACCAGCAGTACCTGTACTCAGTCAAACAGGAACAACCTTTCCAATACCCAACATCTCTTGCAGGCAGCTATCCCAGGAGGGCAACTGAGAAAGGTGATGTGTTTGGTAGAATTTGGGGGTTTTTCCCTTTAAGAGAACAATACTATGGTTTTTAGAGAAAGCCATACAACATCTGGCATTAAATCACATACCAGTTAAGTACCAGCCTTTTCTTAAGCAGAAAGTTTCATTCCTGCCTGAGGACAATCTTGAAAAGTGAGTAACACAGCAGAAATAAGCTTCTCTCTGAAACAACTTTAAATGCATGCAGAGTTTATTGCTTTTTATCTGTCTCAGCACTAAGACAGCTCCTCAGAGTGAGGAGAACGCATAAACTGAAAGATGTTGATTATTTTTTTGCACAGTCACATTAAGTGTAATTGCACTCCTAATTTTTCACTGCATTGGAGCAATAAAGACAAAAGTATGAGCTTCCCTGAAGTCCTTAAGAAACTATTCATACCCATCAGCAAAAGGAAAGCTGTAAGAAACCACTGACAATGTAAGTTCTGTCCACATATTACACTCAGATAATTTGCACCTCTATATTAATGCTTAATGAATACAGAACACAGCAGCAATTAAGTTATTCTTAACTCTTAACCTACTGCTAGAGATAGCACAGTAGATTCATCAAGTGGGTTCCTTTCTTCTTCCCTTCCTCATGTAACTTGAAGCAGCTTCTGGCTGCATTGGTGAAACAAGTCACACTTCAACATCTGAGTCTGCATGGTCAAAGCCAAGCTGCAGTGTCAGCTATCTCTGGCAAACAGCTGAAGGAATCAATGTTGTATAATGATGTATAATGTAAAATCTGATAAAACACACTTTACACAGAACTTTACCTAAAAATGATTTCTTTTTGCTTTTATTTTATAAGAATATAGACTGTATGGTGGGTCATTATGCAGCTGCATTATTTCTCAATTTATTCTGCACATGAATTTTAAGCTCTACTAAAATATCTGTTCATGAAAATGAACTGAAATTACTAAGATTGAGAATTTTGTAAATCAAGTCCTATAAATAGGGAGAAGCACATGGCAACAGAACTACCGCGTTATACTCTTCCTACAAGTGAACAGTTCTGACCAAGTTTGCTTTTCATTCTTTCAACTAATTGCCTTTATTCTGCAAGACAAAGAAGGGAAATCCTTCTCTGAGCCTGTGTTTCTGCAGCCTTTCATGAGCAAGAGCCCTGTCTCAGAGATTCAACCAGCTCAGTGCATCTCTGCGGCTCTCAACTACAGCACTAACACAGGCTCCAGCCCACATCACACCACTTTAAGTCACAGCTGCGCACACACTCCCTCTAAACCTCCTTCCAGGCCTCTGCTCCATGAAGTACTACAAATCTGGTCTGTTTATTTAAGTCCTGTGTTTCTTCGTCTTCCCACAAAACCACCCAGTGGCAGTCCAGGAAAGCCATGGTTCCACCACTTAGCACAGTCTTTGTTTTTCAACTGCACGGTTCCCCTTTCCCACTGCCAGTTGTTTTCAGCTGTTCCTCTATCACAGTTTTACTGTGAGCACACAGCAGGCTCCCATGAGTGCTGAAATTACGGCCTCCACCTCCAGTTCTGCTAAGCAGCTTGAGAATTGGTAAATTACAAACACAAACCCCCAGCTAAATCCCAGGTTTTCCACACACAGAAGCCTGTCTCATTTTCTACATGGGGGAAATATGGACTCTATTTAACACCCTTCCCCTTGGCACTGAAAGTATGTTGTGGCACTACTGTACTGTCTACATCTGTGACATACCTGTAACATTAGTATTTACTGGAGACCTTAACGAAATCTGCACTCCTACATTTTTTTCCATGCTGTCTGATCTCAGTGTGCCTCCAGTGTCTGTCCCCTCCCTCATTCTCATCTGCTACTCCAAAATCTAAGCAATGTTTACATAGCCTCTTCTCCAGCAGCAAAGAGGGGATATATTCAAACTGAGGATGCTTTCCTCAGCGCTGAAGCAAAGTACTATGTGATTCAGGGGGCAGCCACTGACCCCAGGAGGAGTAATCCTGGATAGAGAGCCATAGAAAGGGAAGAGAGAGCTCTCTATGTAGTCACACAAGATGAATTTTAACAAAAATGTCAAAAATGCTCCCAAATATAGAATCACAGAATGGTTCAGGTTAGAAGGGACTTTAAAGATCATGTGGTTCCAATCCCCCTGCCATGGGCAGACACCTTCCACTAGAGCAGATATAATTGCAAGTACTTGACAATGCTAAAATAGTAACCTGGGAGACTTGCTGTTTGCTGGTGTAGGTCACTGTATGTGCTGTTAGGGGCACAAATCCCAGACCAGACTCCCACCTGAGGCACAAGAACCCTCAGGGCACTTCCCCTGATAAAGCAGGGAAGACAGACCGGTAGGTCAAGTACAAAACTGCACCCTGAAGCGAGCTGAAGTCATGTTGCTGCTGCAAGGGGTGATCCTGTACTTTCCCTCCCACTCCTAAATTCCCTCCTGATCATCTATCTGGTACTCTTCCTCTATCCCAGCACTTGCGCCCCCCCAGGTGTACAGCCGGGCCCAGGGAAGAACTGAAGTGCTAGTACAGAAAGTGTTAAAAGGGGCTCTCACCCTCAGAGGTTTTTGGGATGGGTGAAGAACCGGACACTCCCTTTGCAACAACGCCAGCGAAACCAACAGCAAATCCACACCCATATCACATCTCCCACACATCAGCTCATCCACAGCTGGTCTGTGCATGCTCATACCCACAGCGGGGAAGCCGTCTGAGTAATTACTCTTCCCTGGCCACGAAAGGAAGAGTGAGCTTGTTTTTTTTTAACTGAGATTTTAACACAAAGTCAGAAATTACAGTAAACCTCAGCTATATTACTGCAAAAACTAATAAAAGCATGGAAATGAGGCTGATACAGCAGGTTCCTAGCATCTAAGCCAGAGGAGCAAACCAACAGTGAAAACATCACAAAACCTAAGGCTGTTTTTCTGGCTGGCAAAACAGATCCAATAAATGAGTGAACCACAAGCAGTATGTGGTTCCACACCGGAACCAGTCAGAAGCACAAGCGCACCTTTGTCATGTTCCTTATGTTCAGTGAGAGGGACACAATCAAAAGGAGTCTGCCTGATATTTTCAAGACAAAAAGGTCACCAAGCTGATTATTTATAGCAGCACTGCCACTTTTACAGCTACTGATTTACTTTGACGTATGAAATAATACAAATACGCAACAGAAAAACTGGGAAGGGATTCAAGCATCTCCCATCCCTTTTCTCTGGCAAAAATGTTTATTAGGCAAGACGGCTGTGTATCCAGCTGGCAATTCTTACCTCTCATCTTGAAAAAAACAGTTAATTTTACATTTGTAACATCACATCTTTACTTGTGCTTTGTAAAAATCAGCCCATTGCCCGGATTAATGAAGCAAAGAAACAGCTGGATTGAAAGG
>JAOEHX010032746.1:0-11233 GCA_025448015.1 Bolborhynchus lineola | reverse complement strand
CTCAAGTTAGTCAACACCAGAGGATCTGACAACAGGGCTGGTTCAGCCCAGGCAGAACTTTTACACTCTGTAGAAGGAGACAAAGTTCCTGTGGTGCACATAAAGAATTTGCTGGGGAAGACAGTCTGGGTTATTCCTGCTTCAGGTAAAGGCACACCCACTCGTGGGACTGCTTTTACTCAGGGACCCGGATATACTCGGTGGGTAATGCGGGAAGATGGGGAAGTCCGATGTGTGCCTGAAGGGGATTTGATTTTAGGGGAGAACAGCCAATGAACATAATTGCATGCTGTTGCCTCCTATGTTGCACTTTTATAGCCCACCAACTAGATGTCTTCAGGTAATCAGCGACTGGCCCTGACTTCCCCCTGACTGCCATCCAACAAAGAATGAACTTTGATGAAACCAGACAAGTTGTGCAGTAAAGGAATGATCAACATCAGCAGGTGGTGATCCAACACTGCACACAGCCTCTCCTGCTCTGGAAGACTGTTACAAGAGATGGAGCCTGACATCATGGACCAGATGAACCCAGCAGCTTTATAGCGATTGATCCATGCACTAAGGAATGATCTCTCTCTCTCTCTCTGTCTCTCTCTCTGTGGATGTATATGAAGTAATACATGAAGAGTGATGGCATCCTGAAAATGTGGGATCTGAGCATGACATGAATGGTATGGAATAAAGGGTGGATACTGTCATGGGTTCAGCAGTAGCAGTCATTTTTCTTCTTGGTAGCTGGTGCAGTGCTGTGCTTTTGACTTTCAGCCTGGGAACAGCACTGATAACACTGATGTTTTCAGTTGCTGCTCAGTAATGTTTACTCTGACCAAGGACTTTCTGAGTCTCACGCTCTGCCAGGGAGGGGGGGAAGCTGGGAGGAAGCAGAGACAGGACACCTGACCCAAACTGGCCAAAAAGGTATTCCATACCACAGCACATCATGCCCACTATATAAACTGGGGGCAATTACCTGGAAGGGCTAGATCACTGCTGGGTCAGGATTGGTATTGGTTGGCTGGTGGTGAGTGGTTGTATTATCTTCCCTTGTAATTTCCCTTATTATTATTATTATTATTGGTAGCAGCAGTGGTTTGTGTTATACCTTAGTTACTGGACTGTTCTTACCTCAACCCATGGGAGATACATTCTTTCGATTCTCCTCCCTATCCCTCCAGGAGCTGGGAGGAGGAAAGGGAAGGGGGAGTGAGAGAGAGGCTGTGTGGCTGACTGAGCTTAAACCACAACATATTTATTATTTTAAAATGTTATCTGTATTTATACTACTATTAAAGTCACTGAAACAATAATGCTGAAGCTTCTATGTTCAGTTGCGTTATAGAATCTAATAACTTCAATTAAATGAAATATATACAAGAAAAATCAGCTATCCAGGAATAAGGACCTCTTTGTTAATCTTGCCTGAAGGCTTCAACTATGATTATTTCAGGTAATTTAGGAGAAATAGAATTGAAACCTCTGTTGAAGTCTTCAAAAGTCAAACAAACCTTTTAAATCAAGGTCAAGCAAAAGAGAAAACAAAAATATAAATAAAGGGTTTTTTTAACTACTCAATACAATTATGTTTGTATGTGAGCTAATCAACTTACATTTCTGAAACTATTATACACTCTTTAAGTTACTGCATTTAAAAAGTATTTTAGGATGTCCACATTATGGACAAACAGTATAAGAAAGATTTTATAGTGGTAATTCGTTTTTGCTACTATGAATCCTGGTCAGAAGTACCATGTCCACAACATCTATAATCTTCTTGGTTACGTTTTAATTTTAAAATTAGATATTTTGAACTGAGAATTTCAGATTTTTGAAACATAAAAAATAGACCCTAAAATACACAAAATTACATTTAAAGCATAATTTTCATTGATTTCTCAGTTACTGTGAGAATTGTGTTTCAAAAATTTTCTTTCACAAACAATTTTTCCTTCAGCTTAATCCTGCTGCTGACTTAAGATCATGAATACTTTATACTACTGCAGTATCAATTGATCAGTCACTTTAGTTATGAATTCGCTTCCAGATCCAACTGGAAAATAAAACATCTCAACCAGGACTATCGTAGATTGTGTACAGCAGATAGCAAGACAAACAAAAGCACAGTGTTTGAAACGGTTAAGTCCTTTGAAATAACTCACTAAAAATAACACTTCAAAAGCTACTTTTTGTTCATAGCAGAAAGCTGAGTGGATGCTTATCCTATCATCCCAACATCTGATCTACCATATGTTTCACTTTCCCTCTTTTCAAGGACCATAGTCCTATCTCAGGTTAGGAAGGAAAAAGCAAAGGATCATCTGAATCTCCATCACCTCAGAGGCTCCTGATGAAGTTCTCTTTTTTTTTTTTCAGTTTGTTGGGAGATCCTCTGCTGCCCAGCAGGAAAGAAAAACAATATTACCACATCTAATTCCCAATAAGAACAAGAAAAAAATCCTTGTTTTGGTTTCCTTTTTTTGGTCTATGAGAAGTAAAAAAGATCTAGAGTCATCACCAGGGTCAGAAATCTATAAAATACGTGGCATAAATATGTGAGTGGAGATACACAAGTACGAGTAACAGAGACATAATGAGAGGCAGTAACAGCAAGCAGGTATGGTGAATGGCTATAGATTTCTTTTAACAGCTGGAGGAGCTCATAGTGCAACAGACAATCCAGTGGTACCATCTACAATGCCACAGCCTACTGACCTTGACTTTATTTACAACAGTATCCTCACAGTCTTTGTTAGTCCAGTACTGTTGCTTTTTGCAACATCCAGGACATCTCATCTTAATTTCTTTTTATTTCCTTCAACTGTTTTGTTTTGCTTAATTGTTTTAGAATTAAATTAATATTCCAATTATTTAGGAGAAAGAAACTTATCATGCACATCAAAAGCTGTAAATATCTGCCTTGTTACATTACTGTGTAACTGTGCAGTCTTCTTTGCACTCATGAGAGTTAAAAAAATTTCAAATAATAGACCTAGTGAAATGCAAAATATGAAAACTCTCTGCAAAAGTCAGTTCTTTCACCTCAAAAATATGTATGATTGCAATCTACTAATTATGAATACTTTCAATTATATAAATAAACACAAAAATAAAACTAAAAAGATAGTCTTCAAAGTTAGATTGTGGCCATACAAACATTTCAATATAGTTTAAGTTTTCTCACACATTTTCTACACTTGAGTATAATGCTTCTGTTTACTTCAACTTTTTTCTTCTTGTTATCTGCCGTCTCATGTTTCTTTGCACTGGAGAGAAACATGGACTTTTCTAAGTCAACAGCATTTGCATGCCATGGATAAACATCCAGGCTGCATAAACAATCTATCTGGCATCGCTCCCCGCAGTGAAAGAACTCTGAAATTATCTATAACTTCAGATATACATTCCCATGAAATTCATAATAAAATTGAATGTAAAACTAGATTGGTTATTCCTCCTCTATACTGTATGAAAGTTTTTACTTGTACATTTCTCTTATCCTTTTAACGAACTGAAAATGAAAGAAACTGAAACACAAACCTAGTTTGCAATTTCTTAATTGACCATTTATTCTAAAATCAAAGTGAAACATAACCACTAAGAAACAAAAATCTGCTACCCAAGTGGTCAGGCCTCACCATGAAACATGCAAAAATAGTGATATAAAAATTTTGCAGATACATATTTTTTGGCAAAATATATCCCACTTCAGCTGAATATTTAAACAAAAAGAAATGCTCTTTTCCCATAACTTACAATATGCTAGTTTTAAACAATTTTGTTTTCCTTAGAAGACAACATGATTGTGTCCTGCAGGAATTTTTCTTTATCAAATAACATAGCATAAGCTCTGTACTTATTTCTTTTGATTCATTCATATCATATTCTTTCTGCAGTGGTTCAAAAGCATAACTGCTTCAGCTCCACCTGCTGTCTCAAGTCAAACCTTAAACTCCAACCTTATGGATTTCCAGTATTTCCTTTCTTATTTCTTCTTGAAAAATCATATATTAAGATCTGTTGCAGCCTCTGCTTCCAGAATTATGGAGTCTTGCTGCTTTCAACTGCTAGGTTTGCTACATGCACAATTTCTTTAATAACAGATGTTGCCTAAACATACTGAACTTACCTGCATGAACAGCTTTCCATTCAATTGGATAACTATGGAAGTGAAACCATAAAAACCAGTATAAGCTTTCCACTTATTTTTTTCTCTCTCAGAGTAACATACGAGCCCAGAAAATTATAGTATACAATTTTCCTTTTATAGAATGACTCCTATAATAGAGTGCCGCCTATTCATTGATTTTGAGAGTTAGCAATTTATGTGCTACTAGAACAGGCTGTAAAGCTATCTTGACACATAAAAAGGTCATCCTAAAAAATACTCAAGCCATAATCTATCTTCATATCTTAGTTCACTGGGGTTTTTTGTTCAGGCATTCACATGTGGTTGTTCTCTTGAAAAAAAATCAGTAAAATCTTTATTCTGAATTTGTTGCATAAATTAAAGATTTACAAGTAAGGGTATGGTTTAATGAACATGGAGTTTGGCATCAGTGCCAGAATAAAGAGAACTGGCCACCACAATGCCCTTCAAATGTATTGATGCAAATACTTGTGGGGCCATATGGCAAAAGAGATGAAGGAACTCATTCATAAAAGCAACCATATTTTTTTGCCACTTCATTTTTTATATGAATCATTTCTCCAGTAAGACTTGCCACATGACCCCACAAACAGATGTATGGGCACAAGTGATAAGGTAAAGAACATGAAAAAACAAGCAGAACTGTATAAATGGAAGGGTTGTTACATGAGATATTTATTCAACTGTGGTGTAAGACTCCAGTATTTGCTAAGACTCAGGTATTTGCCCAAGTAAACTGGGCACAGTATCAAGAAACAGTTAGAACCTTTTTCATCACTTACCAACTCAAACATTAAAAATGACTTATAACTTTTCTCTATCAGTAATCTATATTATGCTGCAATTAAAAACTGCCACTTGGAGAAGCAAGAATAAGCTCAGGTTAAATATAACACAGAAGCATTAAAAATATTACAAAACTAAATGAAATCATATGATCCTCTTTCATATTCATGGTCAGCTCATCTATAGAACCCTAGAAACATTTAGGTTGAAAAAGAACATTAAGATCATGGAGCCCAACTTTAAACCTAGCACTGCCAAGTCCACCACTAAACCATGTCCCCATGGGCCACATCTATACCACTTTTAAATACCTCCAGGGATGGTGACTCCACCACTTCCCCGGACAGCGTGCTAGACAAACCCTTCAGTGAATAAGCTTTTCCTACTACCCAGTCTAAACCTTCCCTGGTGCTACTTGAGGCCGCTTCCTCTTGTCCTATCACTTGTTACGTGGGAGGGGAGACTGATCCTCACCTTGATACCACCTCTTTTCAGGAAGTTGCAGAGAGCAATAATGTTTCCCACCAAGCCTCCTTTTCCCCAGGCTAAACAACCCCAGTTCCCTCAGCCACTCCTTCGAAGATTTGTTCTCTAAACCCCTCACCAGCTTTGCTGCCCTCCTCTGGAACCGCTCCAGTACCTCAGTCTCTCTCTTGCAGTAAGTGGCCCAGAACTGAACACAGTATTTCAGGTGCATCATCAGCTCTGCTAAGTACAGGAGGATGAACACTTCCTTGGCCCTGATGGTCACACTATTTCTGATACAGGCCAGGGTCCCATTTGCCTTCTTGGCCACCTGGGCACAAGCTGGCTCACATTCAGACAGCTCTTGATCAACACCCCCCAGGTCCTTTTCCACCCAGCAGTTTTCCAGCCACTGCTCCCTGGCCTGTAGAATAGCATGGGGCTGTTGTGACCCTAGTGCAGGACTCAGCACTGAGCCTTGTTGAACCTCATATCACCACATACATTATTATTAACCTACATCCAGTTCTCCAGAACTCTTGGGGGTCTAGGCTTCAGAATATTTAAATTTATGAATGAAAAGGTGTAGGAGACATTACTGAATCCATCTCCACCTGGAACATAGAAGATATACTGTGGATGTTTTCTACAGAAGTAGTCAATCTAAACGCCAGCATAATTTCCATTTTATAGTGATAGTATGTGATTTCACCACTCATAATAATATGATACTCTCATAATAATGCATATTGCACAACAATATCATCTATAGCATTTAAGTAAGGAACTATTTTATTCTGTTTAAAATAAAACCAACTCTTTTTTATCCAGTAAACTAAGAATATATATAGTCCTAATAGAATCCTAACCAATATAAAATCTTAAACTAAGTATGCTTAAAGAAACTTGCTTAACACTATATAGATTGGAGGTCAACTACACACAAAAGAACAGTAATATTCAGAATCAATTTCTGGAGCATCAGCCCCCAAATTTGTTATTTCCTTTAAACAACAAAAGATCTTTTAATATTCATATTGGAAACCAACTACTTCTTGAAGCCTAGTTTGATCAAAATTCGTTTGGTAAACCTGCCTAAAATAAAAATGTTAATTAGAAAGGTGGAGAAAAAAAATTACAAGGAAATGCAAAAATCTGTTTGCATCATACAGCTTCTACAAATATCCTGAAACCAACCCATTACTGCCTCACTTCATGTACTATGTCTCTCCTTTACTGTATTTCCATTGGATCTTACCTCACAATTTTACCTGACAGGAACACAGGAGAGACACATGTTGATTAGCGTGTTACCAAGATTCACTAATAGCCACTAATACTAGTTTCATTAATAGTAGAAAAGCAAAAAGCTAAATAACATGATGAAAACAGAAACTGAATTAGGAGGTGGCCAAGAGATCACTGGAAACATCCGAACAATGCAAGGAACAGAAAGGGAGCATATAGCTAAGAAAGCTGAGGTCCGCTTTGGGCTACATTTATACTGCTTTTTTAGCATGATGGACTCCTCATGAATCCAAACTCTAGCATTTATATTATTAGAATACAAAACCGCACACAGTTGCAGCCCTAGGACAACTCGCATGAGAGGAGACCACACATCAGCTGCTTCTTGTGCAAGCTACGGACACTCTGTTCTGGAGAACAGACGAGCCAAACATGCCATGACCAGATAACCTAAGACTACATGTTCCACTTGGCCTGCAACACTTTCCACATAGACTGTGTCAGGCATATAAACAGACTAGGGAGTCCTTTTCAGAAAGCTTTGATAGGATATGCCAGAAGAGCAGCTGGAAGTTGTAAGCAGCCCAGAACTCCGGCTATTCTTCTGTACTCTGGATGTCAGGGTGCTCTGCTGTTAGCATCTTATTCAGCAATAGATGCCAACCTACTGGTGCCCTGATATGAAGGTACAGAGTTGGGTCAGGGAAAACACTGGACGTTTTGGGGAGCTTGGCCTCCTAGGCACCATGAAGAGAGCGCTTTTAGTTAGATCTAAATGCAACAGTACCAGGAATGAAACTTCAGTTGGGGAAATAACATATTCTACTGACTGCTATTCCTGCAGTACCCTTTTCATCACAAACGTTTAACACTTGAACGTGCTAGCTGAACGGCTGTTGAAACATGAGATCATTTTAGATCAGTTAAAATAATTCTGGGGAAAAGAGGATCACTGAATCAAACTTCCAGGGGAAAAAATGTTAGTCCCACAGACACTATTCCCACAATGCTGCTAGTTCCAAGAAATTATGATTTTTGTATGCTAATACATATATTAAATATACATACAGTATCAGTTCAACAATCTGCTTGGTCTCTTTCTATTTTCATGTTTTTCCAGCTACTTGACTCAGAAGATTTAATTTTCAACAGTAGTAAGTTCAGAATCTCTATGAATAACCACATACAAGTAATATTTTAGAAAAAATAAAATCGAATTGCTACAACAAATTATTTTGAAAAAACAAGTGAGTAGGAAAGGGTTCAAATTCTCAGGTCCCACCTTCTCCAGTAAAGAGTTCGTGAGTGACATCTAGTGGGTAAACTTAGTATTACCTTTAATTGATAGAATAAATGAAAACATGCCCCCCAAAAAGATTCAGCAACAATTAACTAAACATGCTTGATTGCAGTTGATGATGCTAAGTAATTGCTGGTTTTACTGAAAAAAAAAAAGTTAGTAGAAATATAGCGGAACTGAGGAAACTTAAGTAATGTGCACACACCATTCACTATTTCTGAGAAAAGCTCTTGAAAATAGTCTCCCTGCCATGGCTGTTCTAGTGACTTCAAAGAAATACAAGACGTTTTACTATAGCCTCGAATTTTGAAAATCTTGGTAAAATAAAATGCCTAATAACATACTTAAGAACCGCATGCTGACAATCAGCTTTTAGGATTGTAACTTCTGCATCTGGTTCCTGTCTGGTGCACAGAGTTGCGTTTCTCAGGACTAGATTAAAAACTACCCAGATGTTAAAAAGAACACTCACAAGGCCTAGCCATCAGAAAAAAAAAAAATAAAAATAAAAAAATAAAGGCATGGCTGTGCCATAAACCATAGTTAATGGATGTTAGTTAAAGGTACGAAGAAAAGTATCTGCCTACACAGGGATGTTCACAAAGAGTAGTCATTCGGCAAAGAGCAACAGCTGCTGGAATCGGGTCCACTTAAGGAGCTAGAAAGACCTAGACACAGAATTAGTCCTGGAACAAACCTTTTTAATTAAATCTTGTGCAGCTGCACAGACAAGACAGTCCACAGCCAGGTGGTCGCAGTGCTGCCTAGAGACATAGAAAGTGTGACCTGGCACCTTTTCAGAAAGAAATAACTAAACCTGCACCTCCTTTCTTCCCAGGAGTCCTACACTTCAATTCTCTTTCCAAAAAGAGCCATCAGTGACTTATGCACAGAACCTGCTCTTGTTTGAATGCCTTAAGCACGTCTTAAGTGCTCCTACCAGAAGAAACATTCAGGGAATTTAACAGAACAGCTGGGTTTTTTTTTTTCATGAAAGTAAAAATAAACAGGAGAATATAGATAAGGGGAAGCTGCGCATTTTTCAGATTCATAATTCAGCAGTTAAGACTCATTTCAGAAGTCTAAATTATTTTTAGACCTGGCTCTAGTTCATTGAGAAAATGTTTACCCACAGCTGAAGTGGATCAGAGATGACTACTTTCACAGTTTAATAAAACATTTCTGCGGCTTTTATTTTAAATGATCATAGACACAATTTTGTTTATGACCTTGTTGAGATTATTTCCCTAAAATAAGGATTTAGGTAAAATAAAGAAAATAAAAAAGTAGTCATAAGTGGTCCTTGGGGAAGGAGATTGCTCAACCTGAAGAAGATGAACCATAGTTTGTATGCTAAGTGTACTTTTTAGTAAGCTGGTCAAGCTTGTAAGCTTGTGTTGACATGCCATGAGAAAGCCAAACTCAGACAGAGCTGTACTGATTCTGAAATCTTTCATGTTCTTCATACTCAATCACTTGGGAGTACTAGAGTAGAAATGTTACTTCCAGAATTACATGAAACCTTTCTTTTGTTAAGATTTTCATACAGCTATAGATTTTTACTAGAGAATTCAAGACTAAAAATGCCTAACTGTCACTTGAAACCAAAAATGGCTAAATTTTGAGAACACATGTTTAATATTAGGACATGCAGTAGTTTTACATCTACTGAAACCGCTGAGTAAATAAATGGAGTGTACCACTAAAAGAAACCAAGAACTGATCAATAACAAGCTCAGTCAGTCACTTATTTCATACATCTTGTACAAAATACATTGTGAAATACATGTGTGAAATACATCATGTATGAAATACAATGCATCCTTCTGCTCATCACAGTCTGCAGCAGGAAAGGTAGGTGTTTGATCACTCTCTTTTGAAATAAGTATCTCCAGGAATCTGTGTTATTTCTGTTAGCAAACCTAAAGTAACCCACTCCAATTAGTGTGGACCAGTCAGTACACAGAGCTCATGACAGTGAGACATCTACATAAGCTGGATCTTCAAAACATATATGAAAAATGGGTACACCTTTAAGTGTTTATAACCAAAAAAGATTACTGCAGTACCTTTCAAGTCCTTGCTGATTAAATAGCCTTTGTTTTCTTTGTCACAAGCTTGAAAAACCTACAGAAAGAGTTGCATTAAAAAACAATAAATCCAAACTAATGTTTTTTTTACTTTGAATAACTGTATATTTACTTTGAATAATGGAAAAAATAAAACAGGCACTTGCTGAATAAACTATGCTAGTTTAAAAAAAGCTATTGAAGATTAGTTGGATCTCTGTCAGAACTCTGTACATTTACTCTGTTATAGTACCTGAAAATAGCCTGAGTCCATTTAATTTCAACTTTTAAATGTTTAAGTTAAAATAAAATTTTCCTACTTCTACATTTTGTTTGCTTATTATGAGAAAGCTTTTTGCGGACTTAGAATATATGGTACAGATTTCTAAAACAAAATTACATTAAATTTGTTTCTGCAAGACCTTGGTGTTTTGTTGTGGTTTTTTTTGGTTTGGTTTGGTTTTTTGTTTTGTTTATTTTTTGTTTTGTTTTGTTTTTCCTGTGAGACTGGAATGTAAACAGTCAGAATCCATTAAATTAGAAAACAGCGTTTCCAGAGTCTATATTAGACAAGAGATTATGCACATACAAAACCATGCAATGCTCCTAAAAGGTTTTCCCACAGAAAACCTTCAGCAACAGTTATTATAAAACATTTAATCTTGTAGTACTGAAGAGTATATCCGCAGATTGTTTCAGGAAGAAGCATTAAGTGCAACTCTGCAAAAAGGACTAATACAATTCCACAAACAAGCATACATTTCATGGATGTGTTCCTAGGTGTAGCCTGCCAATTTTACTGCATACTGATAGAAGACATTTTTTGTTAATTGCAGTCACTGGCTTGTAATAAATTAATGAGAAGCAAACACTAAGACGGTTCATGTTGAGGGATAGAGCAAGCTTTAATGTACTTCATGCTCTTACTTGGATTAATTTTACACCTGTTTTCCTGCCACTTCCTTCTTGAGGTCACCACACACTTATCTCATTAGCGGGACACTTCAGACACAGTAATTAACACCGAACTGAATGACCAATTATGCAGATACTGCACCTGCCCTAAACTTAATACGGTCAAATATCAATTTACTAGATTAACTCAGGTCACTAAGAGACGGCCGTTTTGCCTGAGTCGCAGCATTGAGAGAGATGTTCAGAACCGCTTGAACGACACCCGACACCCGCCTGCCCCTGGGAGGCCGGAAGGGCACAGAG
>JAOEHX010032745.1:0-23900 GCA_025448015.1 Bolborhynchus lineola | reverse complement strand
CGTTATAATTTGGTAATTTACTTCAATTAGAACATTCAATAATATATTCATGAAAGTACCCTTTTGTTGAGATAGACCATTTGTTTACTTAAAGATAGGCTGCAGTACTCACAGGTATAATTGATTAGGCAAGCTAATTGACATTTTGACCATAGATTTTTCATGACCTCTCTCCTGAATCTTGACAAAGACTGCTGGTCAAAGTATCAATTCCCAAACCTACTGACAACTACAAGTATATTAAATGTATTTTTAATAGAATACTCAAAGTGACCCTATCTCAGTGAGTAGACACTGACATGAATATTTATTTAGTACTGCCTTTAATGGAACCTAATACTGATGGACACTTACATTACAAAGAAGTCAAGTCCTATTAGATATCCAAAACCATCAGTTATAACAGATTGCTGAAAAAATATTTTTTTTCCTACAGTTTACCAGATTTTTATCTAACACCTAACAATTTGTTGCAATTAGTAAAAGGAACTACATGCCAATTTTTCTGGTACAAATATAAATTACAGGTAGGAAAATTTCTTATCTGAAATTAAATCTTGATTCAGCAAACTTTTCTTCCTGTGCTTATCCTTATGAATGTGCAGCCTCTGAAACATCAGATATGAAAATAGGATAATATCTGTATACGTGTGTAATGGAGAGGGGACTTGAATTGGAAAGCAAGCACTTTCTTAGGTACTATAAAACAACCCATATATTCAATTAGAGGGGCAGTCACCACTGTCTAATGAAGTGATTAATCTTAAAAAAAATAAATTATATTAGTATGAATCGGTTATAGTACCTTGCTTTCTTTGCCAAGAAGAGGAAGATATCATTATGTCTGTGTCTGGGAAAGAGATTGCGGACATTGTAATGGCATCATTTTCCTTCTTGCTACATATGCTTTCTATGACAAATCACTTCTTTCATCAAATGTTTTTAAAAAATCTGGGTATTTCTCCAGGGGCTATTCTGGAGGAAAATCTCTTCAGTTAAGTTAAATAGAAAACTTAAGATTAACTAAAGATTTCTTCCCATAAAGCTTTTTTTTTCAAAAAATGATAAAAATAAGATCAAGTATAAAATAATATTTTTTCTTAATCCTAAAATATAGGGGGGTGGGAAAGGGAGAGGCTGTTCAGTTTTACAACGCAAAGTGTCATTTGAAATTAAGCTGAAAATATAAATTTCCTTCACTTTATACAGCTTACTGCGATATTTCTTCTGCCAGTGCATTCTTTTTCAGTACTATCAGAATGTGTCTTTCTACATATAATTTCATTTTCCCAATTATAGTATCTTGAGAGCATTTCCACTGGAGATTATTTCTTCTCTATTTAGATGAGATAATGGGAGTGTGTGTGGAGGGTTATTCAAGAAGTACTTACTTTCCAGAAACATAAAGAATAAATACATATGCTATATGAATGGAGCAAATCATTTTCCTATGTTCTGTTCCATGAGCCATTAACTACTGAATTACTAATATTACTCCATAGGAAATATAATGAGTTTCTCAAACATGTGGTAGAAGGATATGCTGGAAACACCACTGCTCCTTTTCCCATCTAGGGGAGTGATCTAATAGGATCTTTCTAAAAAGCAACATCTCAAGAAGAGAGAAACAAACAAACAAAATGACCTAGTTATTTGTGTTTTCCTAACCTTATAAAGGTTTTAGGTGTCTATCAAAGGTTTGGGGGTTGGAAGAAAAGGGAGTTGCATTATTTTCTATTCTAGAATCATAGATTCATAGAATCACAGAATAGTTAGGGTTGGAAAGGACCTTAAGATCATCTAATTCCAACCCCCCTGCCATGGGCAGGAACACCTCCCACTAAACTATATCACCCAAGGCTATGTCCAGCCTGGCTTTGAACACCACCAGGGATGAAGCATTCACAACTTCCCTGGGCAACTCATTCCAGTGCCTCACCACCGTTACATTAAAGAATTTCTTCCTCATATTCAAACTAAACTTCCCCTCTTTAAGTTTAAACTCGTTACTCCTTGTCCTCTCACTACAGTCCCTAATGAAGAGTCCCTCCCCAACATCCCTATAGGCCCCCTTCAGATATTGGAAGGCTGCTCTGAGGTCTCCCTGCAGCCTTCTCTTCTCCAGGCTGAACAGCCCCAACTTTCTCATTCTATTATCCTGGAGTTTTGAAAAGGAGCTCTGGTTCTGAGTAAAAAAACGCCTTAAAGCTTTACAAACAAAAAACAATTTAATAATTTGTTTGGAGAAATACAGTCCTAGATTCCTTGATAGCATCTACCCAAAGAGAATGCCAAAATGATGGTGCTCAGTCAGCCTTTCTGAAAACAAGGTAGGTGCTAATTTACTTGCACACACCAGGTGTGAAACAGAGCTGTCCGATGGCAGTGATGAAAGAACAGTTTGCCTGGCTGCTCTTTGGCTTTTGAAACAACCCACTCAATAGAAAATATTGATTAAAAAGCATGTCGCTGGGTCAGTCACTGAAATTAAAAGGATGTTTCAGTCTTTGTGTTGCGTTACACTGAAGATACAGAGACAGATTTTTATGTGTTTGAGACCATCTATCAATTGTTCTATCCTGATCACATTAGCAAATTATTTTGGCAATAAAACATATTCAGTATTTCACAACTAGACTTGACACAAAAAGAAAAACAACAATTTTTCTTATCATAAGCTGTAAAACTCTTTAGATGTGCAAGCCATGCTCACTGTTAAATTCAGTTATCATGCTTTTGAAGATACAACAGGTATTTGCAACAATGTCTTGATAAAAAAGCAGAGGTTAAGGTATACATTCCTGTTTTCAGTTTTTGAATAGAATTTTTCTGAAATATTTAATATTTTCCAGATGAACAGTAAACAGGAGATTTCAAGGTGGTGTAAAGTTAAATTTTTCAGAAGAATTCTTAGACTAGAAAAACTTCTGTCTTCTTATATAAAAAAGAAATTTTTCTAAATACATAATATAGCATTCGTGATCACTTCCAATTTTTTTTTTTAAAAAGTCATCTTAGAATATTTTTTAAAAATTAATTTTCTCCCCTTTTCACACATACAAAGCGCAGGGATAATAACTCTTATTGGTATTTGTTTAAGTAAATCAATAATCAAATATAGAGATTTTGATGTTTCCTTTTCATTAGGTTGAATGATCATCTGTTTCATCAGCATTTCCCATGGAAGTAAAATGAAGGGTGTAAAAAATGCATTTTCTAACACATCCAAAAATTATTTTTATGAAACTTCCATAATAAAGACTTCTCAATTTCATATAGACTTAGAACATATACCACTTTTTTTCTAGAAGCCATAAATATATTTTAGTGACAAAACAAACAATTATGTCTGAATGCTTAAAGAGACTTTCAGAAAATTTACTTCAGAAAATTTTCCAAAAACCAAGGTCAGTTTAAGGGGACTATTTCAGGCACTTATTGCTTTAATAAGAACAAAGATTCAAATTATAGTGTGACAACATTTAGAAAGTATGCTTGTCATTTATTTTGAAGATGGGTATGCTCTAAATACAGTAGAGCATTTTATGGATAGATAGTAAGTCCATCTTACAGTTTTGCTCAAGCATTCCTTATTTTCTTTATTAATATGAAGGTTTTTTAGTGTCCTAAAGTTTTCATATTTCATCCAGAGATTTCATTGTTCTGAAACTCTTCTATATAGAACTTGCCTTCTTTTAGTGCATACTCTTGCTATTAAGTGACAGCTCTGGAACTAGAGTGCACATAGAAACACCCATATTGAGGCATATTGGAAAAAACTCTGAAAGAACAAAAAATGAATAGCAAGAAATCTCTCGAATTTTATCATATACTTGGAAGAGCTGATGAAGATCAGTGGTGACAAATTATCATCACTAATGTAAATCTGGAGCAAATAATCTGTTCAGGATTACATGTGAGATTTGTCTAGGGCAAGAAGTTTAAAAGCCTGATGTTCTGGAGCCTGTCCTCCACAATTAATCACTGTTGCCCCTGCAGGAAAAATCAAATCACAAGAGAATTATGTGAGTTGCCAATAGCTGTGAACATAAACTAACAAAAGCTTGAGACAGCTCACGTTTTCTAAGGTCTGTCACAACTCTGCCTGTTTTACCTGGCACAGTACCTGGAGAGGAAGCAGAGGTCTCAGATAAAGCAGAATGCATCCTGCAGCATCTAAAGCTCTAAATCAATTGGAGCACAAGTTTCTGTTTCTTGAAAAGATGATTTTCAAGGACTGATTTTTTTGTGTTTAGCAGCCAGAGGAGCTCTTTGTTCATTCCTAAAGGTACAGTGGTGTTCTAGTGAAGCTTTCAGTAATTCTTTCCTGTTGGAAGCATTATTCTAGTCCTTCTCCACCTTTCATCTTGCTCTTCCTGACCTTTCTTAGCATATTATGCAAGTCACACAAGTTTCATAGATCTAACATTAAATCCTGCCAAGACAGACTAGTACTTCACATATTTCAAAAGACATTATGGCATACTGTAGCATACATGATTTGTTTGAGGTAGCACAAGAAATCTCAAGGCCAAGACATGAACTGAATTTTTCTGAGAGCCCAAACAGAAGCTTATGTGGAAGATAGTTGCCCTGATTTCAGCTGGAATAGAGTTAATTTTCATCCTAGTAGCTGGTACAGAGTTAATTTTCTCCCTCATAGCAGGTACTAAGCTATGTTTTGGATTTAGTATGAGAATAATGCTGATAACCCGCCAATGTTTTAGTTGTGGCTATGTATATTTTTTACCCTGATTCAAGGAATTTTCCGTGCTCTGTCAGTAAGAAGGGGCATAAGAAGCTGTAAGGGAACACAGCCAGGACAGTTGAACTGAACTAGCCAAAGGGATATTCCATATCATAGAGCATCAAGCCCAGTGAGAGTTAGCCAGAAGTGGCTGATCTCTGTTTCGGGACAGACTGGGCATTGGGCACCATGCAGTGAGCAATTGTATTGTGTGTAATTTGTCTTTCTTGAGTTTTATTTCTCTCTCTTTTTTGTTGTCTCCATTATTATTATTATTAGTATTATAGTAGTAGTAGTAGTATATTTCAATTATTAAAGCGTTCCTATCTCGACACAACCCACAGGCTTTACTTTTTTTCAAAATTCTCCTTCCCATTCCACTGGCAGGGGCTGCTGGTAGTGTGTGAACATGAGCACCTGTATGATACTGACTAGAACATCTTATATTCAATTTCTTACAAGCATTCATTATATTATACATAAAAATGTATATAGTAATAGTCACTGGTCACAGTGATCTATTTTCTCTCAAAGTTGGTGTGCTTGTTCTTAAAATAGTGTTATATAGTATACTTGCAGTATGTGTTCTCTGTTGTGCTGTTTTATCACTCATGGGAACTGAGCTAAGATTATCTTCTTTTACTTTGTAACACTGGCTTAAGATATGGTAGAATTGCTGGCCATGAAACTAATCTGTGTACTCAGCATTGCTTTCATCTGGTACTTCTGGAGCCATCTATTGGAAACTATTAATAATTATACCTTTAACCTTTTCTCCTCAGAAACCCAATCCACATGGCAGAATCTTCTCTTCTCCTCCAGCCTACTTACAATAGCTCTTGAGAATTCTGAATATCCTTGGGATGGTTAAACCAGCATATCCTTTTTGCTATTTCTTCTGAATGTGTTCTAGGTCTCGTTTAAGGTTAAACAACTATTTGAAAGTGTCTTCCAGAGATCTTCCCCAAGGCTGGATAGTTATCAGTGGCAGGGTGAGTGAGATAGTATGAACAAGTGCCTAAGACAGTGAACACCTCCACTGTTTTGGAACTCCATTCCTGAACAATTAAAGAATCTGGAAAAACTAGTAAAATGTTTTAAAAAAATATACTGTTATCCTGGCAATTACAGAGACAAATCACTGCAATGTGCTAGGGCCTGGCCCATTCCTTCTTTGTCTTGTTCTGTCTTGTTCAACACTATTCAGTACCCTCAAGGGGAAAAGAAGGTGGATCTGACAACAAAACAACAGGACTGTGGCTACTCCAGCCTCCATGACAAACACTGAAACTACCACAACCCTCCAACAGACACTGCAGCTGCTCCAACCCCAATGACAGGAGCTGCAGGAACCTTTGCTGATATCAGTAACTCCTATACACAATAGGAAATAGACACAAAAGACAGCTCACTTAGTAAAAGAAGCAAAACAGGGCTATCACAAGAACAAGAGGAATAGGCAGAATAGGAGGTAACCTTTCAATCCCTCTCCTTGAGTGAGATGCCTGATGGAGTCCGCAGACAACAGAAACTAAACAGATCAGTAGTTCCTCACAGGATATAAATACTTGGTCCAAGGGAACATTTTCCTTTCATTTCAAGTTTTCTCTACATTTTTCCTTCTTTGACATGCTCTTTCCCTTTTCCATTTCTTCTAGAAAGTTTGAAGAGAAAAATAAACCAAAATGGAAGACATACTTACTAAGCATTTAAAACACTCATAAAAATACAGCAATTACAGTATTCTTAGAAGAAATCTCTTTTTCTTTTTGGGTTTTTATATGCACTGAAGTAAATTGATTTTCGGCATTGAAATTCTGTTGCAGTATGTTAGTCTTTTAAACACAGAGATGCTTAAAAGCAGTTGCCTGGCATTCATTGTGGTTCATTTTAAAAAAGTAGAAAAGCAAGATAATCTCTGACTCCAGGTATTTAAGCCATCTCTCGTTTCTACTTTAGTGTCCAGGCAGACACAGATTTACTGGGGTACACAGAGAATTTCTCTTTGTTCTTTCCCTGCACTGACCAATGCAGTATTTTAGAGATCCTGTGGAACTGAATACAGATTTACTGCTGAAGGGCATCTTTTTTTTTTTTTTTTTTTGTTTTTTTTTGTTTTGTTATGGGATGTTGGATGAATTCACCAGCTTTTCAGCTCTGTTCCCCAGCTTTAAACTGAGCAATATGGGGCAATAGTGTAATTATGCCATCCCTTTGTTAATTTGCTTCAGTGTGTCAGAAAATGATTCTGATAGGTAAGGAACTATTCCATTCAGCAGATCTCCATAAACAGTTAAAATTTCAGACTGAAGCCTGTAAAAGGCAAATTGGATTGAATGTCCAGCTAGAATTTCTGATACTGTTTGCCCCTGCAGCCTGCTCAAAGATGGATTTTTAAAGATAATGAATTTATGATTAAGCAAGGTAAAAAACCTCAACCAAACAGATAAAAGAGTGCTGGTTTTGAGCTGATTGCTTTCTATTTTGTCTTTTAGTCCGGATCCTCCTGAAAACATTGTTACTAATGGAGTCTTAGTGGTAATTTTTATTTCATAATCCTTTCCCTGCCATATAGCCATGCTTTTTGCAAAGCTAGTATTAAGGATTCCAGGTAGTTGCTCCACACAGTGACATGAAGGCATTGTCCAAGAGGCAGGATAAAGCTGGTGTGAGCATTGGCTTTTCCACCTGATCCCTGCAAGTGACTCACGCTGGGAGAGGCTGCAGCTGCAAAAGCTGTGGCTGCCACCAGTGCTCATCTCTGACCAATCCAGACTGGGCTCAGACATCCCTCTGGGATCTGTCAGGGAAAGCCTGGCTGAGCACCCTGCCCAGGGAGCCTTGCCCTGCAGCCAGTCCTCCCCCAGGCCCTTTGGGGCTGCTTCTCAAACTGGGAGTTAGCAGATCCCTTCTCTTTCCTCGTCTCTACATGAGCTGTGATTTCCCATGCGGAAGCCCAATGCCAAAATGCCACCTCCTTAGATCTAGTAGAGGGGTTATAAGGCACTATATCTCCCCTGAGGTGTATGCTCTGAGCCCCTACGTCCTGCACATGACTGAAGGACCAGCTGAGGCAGAGCTATGCTATCAGCAAACACCTTTTTCTCTTGCCCTGGTTGTCTTTTACAGTCCCGTGAAGTTTCCTGTTTGGATGTGCAGGTGAATGGCGGGAGGCTGAGGAAGGACAGTACAGGTGAGCCTTTCACTTATAGTGCAAATCTGCATGCCACTTTATGGCAAAATACTCAGTGTTTTACACTTGGACACCCAGGTTTGAAGTTATTTAGGATGCAAGACAAAATCTCACTGATGCCAGTGACCTATGGAGGAGGCTGTAGTTGGTAAAAAATAGATTATTAGATCATGGTGTGATGAACATGTGGTCTGGATTCCCCGCAAAATACTTTGCTCTACAATTGTGTCAGATGCTTGTAATATTCTGAAGTATTTGTGCAGGAATTGATTATTTTATTTTTTTGAGTCTAAACTGGAGCTAACTCTAGTTATTTCTGGATTCAGAGACACATAAAATAGAATTAGGACTGGGGCAATTTTATAGCTTGAACTTCTTAAAATTTCTTTCAGTTTAACAATGTAAAACATGACATGCCATATATTGCCAAAGACATCCATTGCTCATTTTAAGCCATGTTGAGTCTGTACTTGTGGACCTGTGCATCTCCTACACAATTTTTAAACTTATTCTGACTTTTCCTGATGACCCCAATCCAGCGAACTGCTTTAGCACATGGATGATCCACTTGAACTTAGGTTGAGCTTAGTGAAGAAGTCTGCTAGATGTGGCTGAAAATGCTTGAGTGGGATAAATCTTTTGAAGGATGATTATAGACTTTTGAGTGTGTGGATGTGCAGAGTATTTTTCACCTTGAACCTGTGTTGATTTCGTTCTATACAAAGACTGTTTTTCAGTTAGTTGAAAACATGTATCTGAGGTTTATTGTATAAAAGCCAAAAAACACCAGACATTATTTTTGTAGGTGTGAGAAATTATTTCAAAAGAAATACTACATGTTGAAGTAAAGAGAAACATGATGGAAGGACTGAGATTCTTTTGGTTCCAAAGAGAACTGTCCTCTGCTACCAAAACTGTCTCTCAGAAATCAGACATTTTCAAAATACCTTATTATTATACCAGAATAATGTTTTGGTACCACATACTGTCTTATGGCTGAGGTACTTTGAAAATTTCAGATTTTCAGGAAAGAGAGTGCTTTTTTCCTCAAAACTGTTATCAGCTGTAAATCATTTTCTAGTAAATAGAGTGGTAGACTCAGCAGCCAGAGTATATATGGAAGTGCAGTGCAACTATAGCATTAGGTGCTATATAGCATGTTCTGCGTATGAGCTCTAAAGCTGAAACCTAAAGACTGAGATAAGCTCACATTTATTTATCCAATAAGTTGGGTATCAAAATCAAGTAATTACTTAGGAAAAACATATATTACATTACTGTGCCGAAAAATTATCCACCTCTTTTGAAGAACTTAAATTTGAAATTCCTTTGCTCCAGAGAGAAAGTTTGCGTTAACTGTGGATGGGTCATATGAAGGAACTCAGATACACACACTGAGCTCCTGCCTCTGCCCAACCTCCCCGTCCAGGTTCCACTTCATCAAGTATAATCACTCGGCTCTTACCTTGGCTCTACCACGCCGGAGGCGGCTCAGCCGGGTATGTGATCACCACTAATGTGTAGCTGGTTCTTTGCTGTGTATTTCTTTGGGGGCCTCTAAGACCTGAGTGTGTGTGCACATGTGTGTATGCATGGAATTGGTAAGTCCATGTATGAGTGAGGTGGGAGAGACTGCTTTTACCCCTTTTTTCCCCTTTTTTTGTCTAATGTTAACTGTCATTACTTTTTTTTACCCTTTTTTTCCAGTCTACCTCAAGTCAAAATGAAAGGGATGTGAATGAATCTGTGACTCTAGCCCTGAACTCACTTCCTATACAAGAGAAAATAACAGTAGCAGAGGTGAGAACAAGTCTGTCTTAATAAAAACCAGCCCAACATATGGATTGACTGATGTTTGACATATTCAGCCTGGTGGGTGGCAAGTCATACAGTTTAGTGGTTCAGTTCTTGTCAGAAATGACAAATGCTACAGTGTAAGGTGTGAATGACAATCACTCTGCAACTATGCAATATTTGTTCTGCGTGTAGTTCTAGGCATGCTGACCAGCCCTGTTCTGAGTTTAAACTAATTTCCTCAGGACATATCTAACATGTTCATCAGCATAGTATGCAGGCTAAGAGTAATGAATATGACTATTAAGATATATTTGTGAAGGGAGAGCCTGAAGCAGAGGATAAAACAGAGGACGTCCATATGCCTGTGATTTAGATGTCCAGATTTCAACAACGTTCCCGGAAAGTGAAGGTTTAATTAGGTGTTCAGCTATGAAAAAATGAGGGACTCTAAGCCCACCTGGCTTGAGAGAATGGCCCACTTCTGTTCAGCCCAGACTGTACTGGAGCTCATTATGTCTCTCACAGCCCAGACTATGGCTGGCCAGACTCTCCAGCTGCGTTGCTGATTGCAAAGACAGTGAAACTCAGCTCATAGATGAAGTGGGGGAGGAAGGTGCAGGATTAATGACCTGAGCATGCTTACACTGTTTGTATTGCGATTTTCAGGACAGGACAATTGACTTGTACACAAAGGCAAGTGAATGGTAAGTGTGTCTCCAACAAGACCTGATCCTGTAACTGGGAGACATTTGCACCTACACAAAGCTCATTTGAAATCAGCAGAGGTCCAGGCAGGCTCAGTTGTAAGCAGAGGTGTGTTTGGTTTTGGGTTGCAGGCTTTTGTTTGCCAAGTTCTCCTTTTTCAGTGATGGAGAATCAAATCATGAGTACCCTTTCCTCCAAGTTTGCAAGCTGTTAGTGCAGCTCAATAAGTAGATCTCAATTTTTGTGCACTGTTATGTCCACAGATGGAAAGAGCAGCTCCGCAAAGTAATCAGATTACTGTATTGTGAAACCAAAATAACACAAAGGCATGGTAGCTGTTTCCCTAAACTGCAGTGTCTATTGACTGGTTATCTACTTATAAGCACATATGGCAGCAAAAATTAATTACATGAGCAAATAAAACCAGAAGTGTGTTGTAGGTACCTTGTTACCATAGCAGGACAGTATGTCATGTTCTGCTCTGCCTTCCCTTTTGCATTCTTGTTAGTAGCTGCAGCAATTAGCAGAGGCCTGTCTGTGCTGTTTCTCTTTCTCATTTACACAAACTGGTCTGTAAACACACACCAGCATAGACGGAGTTGACCATGGTGAATAATAATATAACAATATTTGTGCCCTGGTCTCAGGACTCAGGGTCTGTTTTACAGGACAAGAAACCTAGATGCCCGCCTGGGGTTTGACCTGTGCACTGATGAGCAGAATTTCCTGCAAAACCGGAGGAAGGTGGTCGCTGCTGCCCTGAAAAGTGTTCTTCATCTGGAGGAAGATCTGCAAGAGCATGAGGTAGCTAGGAACGGCACTAGCACTACTGGAGTACTTTACTCTCTCCTTTCTCTCAAGCCTGGAGACAAGGAGTGATTTCTCATCTCAATCTGGATGACGTGTGAGAACCTCTGTCAGCAGCTCCAGGGCACTGTTTGCAGCCAGGGTGATCTCAGCTGGAGAGCTTAACAGTCTGTCTGGATGAGCAAAGCCTCTATTTCCACTTGGCTTTCAAGTGGATTACTTGAAGGAACTTCAAACCAATGGATTTGGTCCATGTTTCTGAAAAAATCCTTCCTGAGGTGCCAAGATCTTCTACTATACCTCACAAGGATATCCAGCAACCTGTATTATTTACAACTTATAGAGCAGTTGTTTTATCTCTAATTTATGTTACTAGAGTCTGAATGTTGCTTTTGCACATCTGTCATCTTTTGACATGGATGTGCTTTAATGTCATTTCTCAACCTCTTCTTTTTGCCCTTTTCTGTGTTGAACAGGTGCCTATAGTGGCTGTGACCACAGCAGGATGTGGGATAAGAGCACTTACTGGCATGTATGGAAGCATTTTGGGTCTTCAAAAGTTGCATGTTCTGGACTGTGTTTCATACATCAGTGGCTCCTCTGGCACAACATGGTGAGGAGTCATTTTGATAATGCTATTTGGATCTTGTGGTGGTAGGCAAAACCCATGCTTTGTCTAGGGTTTTAAATCTTGACAATGGTGAAAGGGATCTCTTGAGTTATTACTTCCAGATTTGTCTGTGAATATCAAGGTCACCCATGAAAGGCCTATTATGTATCATACATTTGGTGTAATTGAAGTGACTTACCTCTCACCAAAAGAGACTTTATTGGAAGTGCAACCATACTTAATCCTATGCAAAATGATCCTTTATGATTACTTACTGTTGGACAGAAACAGTATAGACAGCTGGTGTAGCTGGTTGTGTTGGATCCCAGATCTGATTGACTTAGCCTTATGTTTCTGCTCAAAGCCCAGAGAGTAACCTGAAGATAAAACAGCAAGTGCTCAGAGGTCTGCAGAGTACATCCTCTGAGTTTCAAGAGCATCTTCTTCATTCCTTTCCACTCTCCATTGTTTTCTGCCTGCAGGACAATGACAAAACTTTATGAAGATGCTGATTGGTCACGTAAGGATCTTGGAGAAATAATCATTGAAGCTCGGAAGCAAGCAGCCAAGTGTAAGATGGGAGCTTTTTGCTTGAGAAGTCTGAGGAATTATTACAGAGAGCTGAGCCAAAGGACCCAAGCAGGACATAAAACATCTTTTATTGATCTGTGGGGGCTCATGATTGAAGCCATGCTAAATGATGGGGTAATGTCTATACATATTTCTTCTCATAAAGTTTGTGACTTTATGACATTTATAAGAAATTAAAACCCTAGGAAGAGACACTTGGTATATAGGCAGAACACCACTTATTTACATTAATAACTTGGAGACATAGTGTATGTCTACGCTGGAGCCTGAAGTGTGGTTGAATGTAACATAGAAATGCTCAGACTAGCTCTTACACAACCAGCATGCTAATTAACACTGTTGCTGTCCAAGGAATTTTTTAGGTTCTTGGGTGGTTTTTATGGCCTGATGCTTTAATATCTCCATTGCTGCAGTACTTACACTAGCTGCAGTACTTACACTAGCTGCAGTACTTACACTAGCTGCAGTCATACCTTGAATGTACCGAAGATGTACCACATATGTAGTTATTGCAATTTGTGTTACAGTGATGAGAAAGTATACAGATCCAGAGTTCCTGAGGTGTTTTAGGTATAGAAACTTTGATTCTGCAGGTGCCTTTCAGCTACTTTGGATCTGATCTCTTAGGACCTCTGGTTCCTAATTGTTGTAATGGCACAAGCAAAACTTTCAGTACTAACCAGCAGACTGATGATAGCTGGAGAAATAGCTAATTTCTTTTAAAATCCTGTAAATGTGGTTTCTATTTTGTCCAGGTGAAACAGGTAAAATTATATACTGTAATTTCATAGAGTATTTCACATTGTATTTCTGGCCTCAGTTTTACATGGTAAAATTTGCTAGAATTTAATTTATCTGTAGTGTACTTGAAACCTCCATTTCATATACAAGATAAGTTGTTAGTATTGGACAGCTCATGGGTTTTTCCTCTGTGGATCTTAACTGTCAATGTGGTTTTCAAAAAAAATCTTGACTGAGAAGAGCCATTAACATGATGCCTTGAAGAACTCGTATGTTTAACAGATGAAGTATGTGGTAACAGCTGAATTGCCCAGACCTGCCATATTTTTTCATTTATATTTAGCAATGCAAAGTTAGAATAGCATGTGAAGCAGCCCATTACAGTCATTGTACACTGAATGTGAAACATGGCTGCTTATCTTAACAGCAATTATTCTCGTTCCCATGATTTTCTTGCCCTCTGTTATTCAAGATGGAAAAAGATTTAGGAGGAAATTCAGGAAAATTGTATCCCATATTTAGATTTACAAGCTGATGTTTTCAAGGAATTGATTATCAGATAATGTGTTGGGTTTTTTCCAAATCCAGAAATGCCATCACAGACTTTCTGATCAACGCCAGGCAGTGAATCAGGGTCAGAACCCACTGCCCATCTACCTTGCCCTCAATGTCAAGGATAAAGTTGCCACCAAAGATTTTAGAGGTAATGTTTCCATTATGGAAAAGAGCTATGTTTTTACCTGGGGAGATACAGCATGGGGATGCTGTAAATAATGATGAATTGTTTTAAATTCTCACTCCAAGCCAGGAGAAGTCCTGTTCAGAGGTGTAAAGAGTAACTGGGCAGCCACAAGATAGCAGCAGTTCAGTATTTTGTAAGATCTTCTGACATGTAAGTGTGCATGTTCAGACATTAACTTCAGACTAATAATACAATATAGATCCATGTTACTGTCTCAGAAATGTTATGAGTTCTTATAGAAAGTGTTTCACTGGAGCTTTAAGTTTGCTTAATGTGTGTTTTTCACAGTTGGCTGAAGGCAGTAACCAATAGAAGTCAATGTGCGTTTTAGTTAGAACGCAGATTGCTATCCTACTTGCTAAATAGAAAGAATTTAAATTTTCCTTTAGCCCTGACATTGTCCTTTCATTAACCCGTAGACTGATAGCTGGTTCAGTGGTGGCTCTCAGCAGGATTTGCTCAGGGGATGTGCTAAGCCAGTTTGCCTGTGAGGGCTGACACCTGAAAGGCTTATTCCATGTCTGGAATCTTGACTGTTCTTTGTAGAAGAGCTAACATTGCTGGTGCTTGTGTTGGCAGAGTGGGTAGAGTTCACACCGTATGAGGTGGGCTTCCTGAAGTATGGCGCCTTCATTCGTGCAGAGGATTTTGGCAGTGAGTTCTTCATGGGTCGCCTGATGAAGAAGCTCCCTGAGTCCCGGATCTGCTTCATGCAAGGTGACTCACCAGCCTGGGAGAGTGACAACATTTTCATACAAACACTGATGATGCTAGAAATTAGTCCCTAGAAACCTGTTGTTCTGCCTGTGGCAGCAGAGGTACTGGGTCAGTCAACTGAAATTCAGCATGTCTCCTGAGACTCATTCACCTGCAAAGGTGGTTTTATCATTTGGAGTAAGATAAAATGAAACTAAAATGACAAAAAAGTTGCTATATAGCTTTGTGAGTGTTTGTGAAGCACCGCCATTTCCTATAGCTTTCAAAACCTCTGAAAATTGGAGATTTACAACACTTTGTGGAAGCTGATGGAAATGGTAAGATGAAATAAATAGGGCATGAAAGAGGGGAATCACAGAAGGAGCTGGCTGAAAATGTTTCTTTATCAAATGAAAAGGGAAACGAAAAAAGGAAAATGAAAATGTAAAATTTAAAAAAAAAATAATGTTCCAGGTAAAACATGGCAGAATGGAAAATACTTTGAAATTTCTTCTCAAATAATTCTGCCTTCTGAGTCAGCTCTACTGCTGAAACTGATGTCCGGGAAAATTGGATAGAAATAGGAAAAAGTGAAATAGCAGCTGTGGAAGGAGCAGAGGCAATCTTAAAAAGAACTTCCTTGTGTTTACCTCAGCACTACTTATTTTTATACCTCTCCCACTTACTAGGAATGTGGAGTAGTATCTTCTCCAAAAACCTCTTGGACGCCTGGCATGCAGCTGACAATTCAGAGGACTTCTGGCACAGATGGACCCACGACAAAGTGGCTGAAATAGGTAAATCTCAGGTTTTTTGCAAGAAACATGCAGGCTCTTCTGTTTGGGTTTATAGAGGGATTTTTCTTCAAGTTTTTTTTTTTTTTTTTGTTAAATTCAGCTGTCCACAGCCAAATCAAATCAAACAAACTTTTTTTAAAAGTAAAAATATTTCATTTTTAAAATAAAATATCCAATTTTTTCTATTCTTTTCAAAATAAGCTTTGAGTTTCATATTTAACCTGCATGGAATCTAAAAGCAGTAATTCCTTTAAATGTATAAATGAAATGATTTTTTTCTGTTTGTTTTTTGTTGTTTGTTTTGTTTTTGGTTTTTTTTTTTTTGTTTTTGTTTTTGTTTGGGAAAGTGAATTACTTCAATATGTCCTGAGAAAAAATGAGAAAAAGATGAAGAAAATTAGAAAAATGATCCTTTAGTCAGACAGAATCACAGAATAGAATCAAAGACTGGTTTGGGTTGGAAGGGACCTCAAAGGTCATCTAGTTCCAACCCCCCTGCCATTAGCAGGGACACCTTCCACTAGATCAGGTTGCTCAAGGCTTCATCCAACCTGGCCTTATCTTGGACGAGGCTCAGAGCCAACTGGGGTTTACAAAATGAAAGTAAGTTTGTATTTACAAAATGAAAGTAAGTTTGATTTATTTCAAAATTTGTAATTTTGAAATTAACCAGAACTCACAGCAGACTGTAGGGAAAAATAACGTGATGCTGAGAGCAGTCACTTTCTCCTCTTTGCGCCTAACTTCCCCTTAACTGTGGTTATAATTCAGTTGCATGTCATTTATACCATGTATCTCTAGAGGAACAACCAGACTTGCCTGAGAAGCCATACGAGATGGCTACATGCATGTTCACTCCTACAAGTGGCCTCTCCACGACTCTCCGGGATATCCTGACAGACCGTCCTGCCGTATCCAAGTACCACAACTTCCTGAGGGGCTTCCAGATGCACAACGAGTACATCCAGCAGGAGCATTTTGCAAAGTGGAAAGGTGTGGACAGCACTCCCGCCTATGTGCCTCAGTGGTCATCAGGGCAGGAGTGGAGCTATGAATTCGTGTGGGCCATTTAAACATCTTGAGAAGAGCTGAGTGAGTGCAGTCCGTGGGTTTGGAAACACCAACAGAACTTGAGTGGAGAGGCTAAAAGAAGCATTAGGATTGCTGCATGCTACCCCAAAGCAAAGAGGAAATCCTGGATGGGAGGGAGATTTGCCTTCCTTTTGCTTTCCAGATGTATTTTTGCAAGTTTGCTAACAACTCTGAATCTTTTACTCTTTAGACACATTGCTAGACGCTTCTCCTAATGACCTGAGAGGCAACTCAGAACACCTGGAGCTGGTAGATGCAGCTTTCTTCTTTGAAACCAGCTGCCCACCCCTTTTGAGACCAGAGCGGAAAGTGGACCTCATCATACACTTAAATTACACTGGTGGATCACAGACCTTGGTGAGAAGTTTGAAAACTGTCTTGGCTTAGTAATGGTTTTCCCTCTGCTTTCCACAACTTTCAGACAGTTGTCTGTAAAACATGGAACTTAGTGGAAGTTAGTAACAGGGTGTTTCCAAACCTTAGAAGAAGAATGAAAATTCCCAGTGAGGAAAATATCTTTGATTTTTTCTAACTACTTTCGAAATAGCCCTAAAGAGTTCACCAATGAAATACAGCATAGCATAGTAAAGTCCTGATTGTTGAGCTGCAACTTCTATTGCAATTATACGTAAGATTTAATAGCACAGCTATGGCTGGGAAAATCTTGTGATTCAGTTGTTGAATTTAATTTGCATTTTCTTTAAATATATATTTTATATGTGATTTTCTAGCTGTTCAAGAACAACCTAGTGAGTGAAGAATTTCTTCATCTTTGTTTTTATCTCTTCTAATGAATAGAATTTTTCTCCTTAAATAGTGGGCTTGAAGCAAGATTTTAAAGGCATTTACTATGTTCACAGAAATCTCATTTAGTTAAAATGGTTATATAGACTTTGAAAGTGGTATTCACCACATAAAAACATGGATCTAGTCTTCCAAATATAGATTTGTAATTGTAAACCTGTCCTTGAACAGCACTACAGAAAACACAGAGTTCTTTGCTTCAGGTTCTGCCATTTTTCAAGTGAAAGATACGCCAATGCTCTTATGTTGTGCTGCCACATGACAAATATTTGTCTCTGTACTGCAGCTAAAAAACTTGAACTACATTTTTTTCTTGCACTCTGAAGTCTTCTGGAAATATTTAATTCAAACAAATTGAGGTGGTACTTCAGTGTTTTGTTAGATAATTCAGTAATGTTAATCATCAGAAATAAGCTTTTTGATGAATGAATGCTTTCACTACTTTGAGAAGTACTATTTTGAGATCCAACATATCTCATTTTGAAGTCTCATATGATTTCTAAAATTCAAAGTTATAGGTTGGTCTCAAAACCTTGCTAAAATCTATCAAGGTCAACTCACAAGTAATACCAGTCTATAAACAGATAATGTGATTGTGAATCTTACTGTCTTGGACTCAAAATTTAGTTTTGTATAGACCTACAGTTTTCTGACTTCATTCTCATGTAATTAATGATGCTCTATAGCATGCTTTCAATTAATCTGTTCTGTTCCTAAATCATATTACCATTTTAGAAATGTGCCTTGGCATGTATTTAAACCCTCTTTACCATCTTGATATTAGGTGTTTTCCTGTAAGACTATTTCCAAATAGCTCCTCAGGGAAGAGAAAAACATATCTGTGGCTGCTGGTGCTCACATTATTGATGGCTGACCAGTGCTGCCACTCTATTTTGTGTAACTTGGCTTGAATTACTGGGCTTCACCAGCAGCCTGATCTTGGGTATCCTTTCCATTCTTTATGCTGCTGCTGTTGGGCCATGACCAGCCCCTGAAGCAGGCTTGTAGATATTTCTCGGAGCAAGGAATTCCGTTTCCAAGCATTGGCCTGAAGGACGATGAGAAGAATCTGAAGGAGTGCTACATGTTCGATGGTGCAGATACCCCAGGAGCTCCTCTGCTGCTTTATTTTCCACTGGTGAATGACACCTTCCAAAAATACGTAGCACCTGGTAAGTTAACAGTATCCATCTAATTTTATTGACCCAGTGAATGTTCTCACTCCCTGGATGTTTTTTCCCCTGCTCCAATACTGTAACTCTTTGTTCACTTGTTCCTACTAGAGAATACATTGCAAAAGGGGTTGACACAAACCATTTTGGAAATCGGGTCAAATCTTGGTCACAACTTTAGTCTGAGTCTTGATGCAATTCAGTGAAAGAAGAAACAAGTTCTGCAAGTAGAAGAATGGGAACTAATTTCTTCTTGTGATCTCCAAAAGTTTACCTTATCATATAGAATAAAGCATATTTTTCAGATGATGTATTTTATGATGGTCATATTTAGTGGAAAATTACCTGTCCAGTATATGATCATTCTATGGAGGGCCACTGTGCTTTCTATTTGGGCTGGCTTATGTATCAGTTCCGTATTTTGGAAAATGAAGGCAATAGTGCACGAAGTAATACAGTCACTGTGTCATTTTTGGGCTAGTATTTGAGATGCAGGCTTTGTTGTCAAGATGATTTCCAAGGCTATCAACATCCTGCTTCTTCCTGTCCTATATGTCTTTATTCCTTTTACCTTTAGTATGCTTTCTACTTGACAACTGTAGGTTGACTTGAGCACACACACATATAAAATGACCTGCCATGAGCTGGCCAGTAGAAGGTCTTGTTTGCGATCGAATGATGCTTACTGACGCAATTGTGATAGAGTTTGTTCAGACATCATAGCGCTGCACTTTTCTTCCCAGCAATTGCAATTGCGATCTCTCTAAATTATTGTTCATGCAATATAACAGTAATTTCCTAGGATAATATAAGCACCTTTTTTTGCTCCCCTTGACAGGCATGACACGTAGTGCTGCTGAAATGGAATTGGGCAAGGTTGATATCTCCAGTTTCTGCTCTCCATACTCAACGCGGGAGGTCTCGCTGAAAGCAGAAGATTTCAACAAGCTCCTGAAGCTAACTGATTACAACATCATGAACAACGAGAACACGATTCTTCAGGCCTTGCGAATGGCTGTGGCACGGAAGAAACAAGCTCTGAGCCAGCCAGCATCGCACGCACAGTCCTCTGCTTGAACAGCATTTTCCTCTCCCTTACTTAGTATTTACCATGACAGCACAAATGCAATATCTACTTCATTGTTCTTGGCAGCTGCCATCTATTTCTAAGATTAACTAACCTTCTTGAAAAAGAAAACTTGAAGTATTTGTTTCAAATCCACACAGTTCAATTCACTTAAGTAAGGGTTGCTTTTTGATCTGGAGTTGTGATACCAAACACAGTAGTCTATATGTCATTAGCACCATCCCACTGTGATGCTCAAGAGGCAAGTGTCCAGCTGTGTGTGATGGGGAAATAGTTTTAGCTTTCTATCGCTGCAGCCTCTTACTGTCTTGGTGGCTAGTCACTAGTATTTTCTCATTTGTAAAATATTCCAGCATTTCTTTGAGACCAGTGGTTGTAAATCCATAAAGCCCTCTTCACACACAAAAGGTGGTGACCATGCACTATCTATTTACTACTTGGTTTTAGTAACTTGAATTAAATGATGTTCTACCTTTCAAAAGTTTTGTTTCCCAGCAGCTTTTTTGTCATGAACTGTCGTGGAATATATATATGTATATATATATATATATACATATATGATAAAAGATGTTTAGGCTGAGAAAGTTAGGACTGTTCAGCCTGGAGAAGAGAAGGGTGCTTGGAGAGCTCATAGCAGCATTCCAGTATCTGAAGGGGACCTATAAGGATGCTGGGAATGGACTATTAATTAGGGACTGTAGTGATAGGACAAGGGGTAACTGGTTCAAGCTTAAACAGAGGAAGTTTAGATTGGATATGAGGAAGAAATCCTTTAGTGTAAGGGTGATGAGGCACTGGAATGGGTTACCCAGGGAAGTTGTGAATGCTCCATCGCTGGCAGTGTTCAAGGCCGGGTTGGACAGATCCTTGGGTGTTATGGTTTAGTGAGAGGTATCCCTGCCCATGGTAAGGGGGATGGAGCTAGATGATCTTAAGGTCCTTTCCGACCCTAACTATTCTATGATTCTACGATTCTATATTTGATTTTTCAAAGTTGTATTGGATAATGGATGTATGGATGATGGCCATTTAGGTCTTTGATGACATCTCTTCTTATCAATTAAATCAAACTTATGAATTTGTTTTGAAGGACCATTGCCAATTTCCTCTCATAATCAGCTGGGTGTCTCAGATCACATGCATGTGCATGTAAGACAGCTGTCTCCCCTAAATGCAGTTGTGATTCAGCATCATCTGGAGCTTGTTCAGTGTAGTGAATTGAAATATTACTGATACAGGTAGCATGTGAGGGGGATTGCAGGATGCACATACAGAATAACATTGGATAAATAGAGTAAGAAGACACCAATGTTCTCTGCACTGCATCCCAGGTGTTAAACTACCATAAAATGTAAAATACAGTTGCTAGGTATGCTAGTACAAATTTAAATTATAGGATTGCTACAGTCTAACTACTTACTTGACATATGCATTGAGTTGCCAAAGTGAAAAAGCTGATTTATAATCACTTAACTCAAAAAGCTCTCAAAAATCATTGCAGTTGCCAAAGAGCAGGAGAAGAAATGCCTATCATGGGAATGCACTAAATAATGCATGCACACATCTGATAAAGGACCTGATGAGCAATCCAGTAACAAAAAACCAGCACTCTTCTTCAAGCTGTACAGTAGACTGATTTGAAAAGCAGGAAAAAACTGTGTGTCATTCCCATGAAGGAAGAATCTTGTCCAGCAAAACATAGGTGTTGATGAACCATCATTGCATACCTGAATGTGAATATATAGCAGAATATCTTGCATTTATTCCTTTTCAGCTAATGAGACATCTAACAAGTAAACCCTTTTCCTTTTGGCCAGTTTTTCAGATGTTATGAAAAAATGTTAACTGTTTGGATTAAAAAAAAGGTAAAATGACAAATTCCAGGTGCTTCATGGAGAAGGGAATATACTCACACATAATAAAGGCCAAGAAAGATTCAGCAGAGAGAAACACATAGTTTCTGTTTCTAGTGTGAGTTTCCTCAGAGTTGAGTTACTAAAGAAAGATGGTGGTGTTTTCTAGGACTGGAGCTGGTTAAGAAGTTGAGTTTTGCTCTTTTTGGTCACAGTCCCACAGAAGCATTGTAAAAACAGGCATGCGCTGACAAATAGAAGTTTGTCAAAGGCAAGTAGGGTGGAACTTTACAGGAGTCCCTCAACTCCTTGTGTAACCTGGCCCGCAAGGTAAGAGGTATAGAATAGTCTTTTCTCTCCACAAATTCCCCAACAACGTACACAGACAATTTCAGCCTAATCTAAAATGCTGTGCACTGTTCTACTTGAGCAGCCACTGATGAGCTCAAAATAAAGTATTTGAACTGTCAAAATGGAGATCATGATTGAATCCTGTCAGGGAGAGTGTTGCTGTATTTGTCAGAGTCATCCTGCTACTGTAAACATCTGAGTATCACATTGCTTTGCAAAGTCTGTGGGCTTCCTGAAGTTCAGTTTCACTTTTCAGTTGTTGGATTCAGGGATATTTTGTCAGCATTTGATTCCTTGCCTGACTTTACCTATGGATCTGTTGATAGTAAATGGTGAGCATCTGTTCCTTCCTGATTTTACCAGCCTCAGACTGGTCAGAAAACACATATTCCTGAGACAAGGGAAATTGTTCTCCAAAGAACTCTCCTGCAGCATGTTCCACCTTTTCTATGTGCCTTGTCAGAATTTGTGATGCACCCTAAAATCTCAGATAATCTGAACCAAGACAGAAACAGTATTTTCTCAGATACTGGTATGGCAGTTTGGGTTGCTGGGATCTCCATTTGCTATACATTCATACTAGATGTCGTGTCCCAGGTGCCTGTGCTGGGACTATTACTAGATTCCCTTCTGGCAGAGGCACTTGACAGTCAGTGTGTCATGGCACTGCACCAGCTAAGAAGGAGAAAAACGACTGCTACTGCTGAACCCAGCACACAGTGTCAAGTGAGCTCCCTGCAGCTCCATTCCCTGCAGCACTTACTGTGAAGGAAACTCCTGCAGAGTGTACCCCTTGGGTAGCAGAGGAGATAGATGCCCAGAGATTGGTCCTCGCTTTTTCTTTCATTGAGTTATTGAACAGTTAGTTGGGGGATGTCTGCAGGAGGCTGTGACTGCATGGGAAGCCCACACTGGAGTAGGCTTCTGTCAGGACCTGTGGCCCATGGAGAGAGGAGCCCATGGTGGAGCAGTATGCTCGTGAAGAGCTGCATCTATGGAAAGGACTCACGCTGAAGTAGTCTGTGAAGACCTGCAACCTGTGGAAAGGACCCATGCAGGAGAAGTTCATGGCGGACTGTCTCACATAGGAGGGGACCCCTCACTGGAGCCAGGGAAGAGTGCCAGGAGTCCTTCCCTGAGGAGGAAGGAGCAGCAGAAATATGTGAGGAACTGACCATAGCCCACATTCCTCATACCCCTGTGCTGCTGGAGTGGAGGAGATAACTCAGGAGCAAAGTTAAGACCGGAAAGAAGAGGGGAGGGTGAGGAGAAGGTGGTTTTAAGATTTTTTTTTTATTATTTCTCATTACCTTACTCTGGTAAATATATTAAACTGATTTCCCCAAGTTGAGTCTGTTTTGCCTGTGACAGTAACTGGCAAATGATCTCTCCCTCTCCTTATCTCAACTCATGAGCCTTTCTCTGTGTTTTCTTCCTGCTGTCCAGCTGAGGAGATGGAGTGATAAGAGGGGCTTTGGTGGGCAGCTGGCATCCAGCCAAGGTCAAGCCACCACAACTCCTGTTTGGTTTAGTTAGAGCTGTATTTTGTGGAGGTTTGTTTTTTCGCTTGTTTGGGTGGTTGGGTTGATTTCTACCTGTAGTCAGACATCACAGAATCATAGAATAATAGAATAGTTAGGGTTGGAAAGGACCTTAAGATCATCTAGTTCCAACACATCTGCCATGGGCAGGGACACCTCACACTAAACCATGACACCCAAGGCTTTGTCTAGCCTGCCTTTGAACACCACCAGGGATGGAGCATTCACAACTTCCTTGGCCAACCCATTCCAGTGCCTCACCACCCTTAAACTAAAGAATTTCTTCCTCATATCCAATCTAAACTTCCCTGTTTAAGTTTGAACCCATTACCACTTGTCTTATCACTACAGTCCCTAATTAATAGTCCATTCCCAGCATCCTTATAGCCCCCCTTCAGATACTGGAATGCTGCTACAAGGTCTCCACGCAGCCTTCTCTTCTCCAGTCTGAACAGCCTGAACTTTCTTAGCCTGTCTTCATACAGGAGGTGCTCCAGTCCCCTGATCACCCTCGTGGCCCTCCTCTGGACTTGTTCCAACAGTTCCATGTCCTTTTTATGTTGAGGACACCAGA
>JAOEHX010032743.1:0-39957 GCA_025448015.1 Bolborhynchus lineola | reverse complement strand
TGTTCAAGGCCAGGTTGAACAGAGCTTTGGGTGACATTGTTTAGAGTGAGGCTGTCCCTGTCCATGGCAGGGGGGTTGGAACTGGATGATCTCAAGGTCCTTTCCAACCTAAACTATTCTATGATTCTATAATTCTATGAAATGAATAGCTTTATTTGCCACTAACTGCTTGCAAAGTGTTTATTTGCTCTGGTACTGAACACAGCAAACTTATGCATCCCTTTGACTTCAACTAGGGTATTCAGAGTTGTAAAGATCCTGGAATGGCAGCCGGTTATCCTGCCCAAGAATGTGACCTCCAAATGTGCAGTGTTTTGTTACCCAATGACTGTGAGACAAGGCAGTCAGTTTGATGATTAAAAAAAAATCCAGACTTTTTTTTAAAGTCTTGTTTTAATTATCTGATTTTTAGGTGGAAAAAGCCTGGATTTAATCCCCTGATATAAAGGCAGAGAAGTGGTGGTGTTTGTTTTACTGGTTATAATGTCAGAATCCATGCAGCGTGGCCTTTTCTCTTCTTTTCAACTGTAGTCTACATGTCAGGGAAGTATTACAGCATTGATTTCTTGATATATTTTTCATGAAGGAAGGTCAGAATAAATCCAGGCTATCGTATTTGCCAGCTGCTCTGGGACTGTTATTAGGAAATATGAGAAGCAGGAGCTTTTTCAGTCCTGATTTGTCTGCTTATTTTATGGCCATAAAATAAAACTGATAACAATTTAATTGCCCTCGTGCCATAGGTGAGTCCTCTGTGTTGTGCTAAATCCCATCTGCTCAATAAAGTAGTTGAGAGACTGTTTTGAACAGGGCGATGCTGAGTGACTTTTTCAGTCATGACTCATTGGCTCTTTTTAATGAAAAGATTCCCAAGACTTGTTAATTTTAAGATCCCATCTATTAAATTCTTGATTAATAACAGTAAGAGTGTTAACCTGACAGTGTGTCAAGGCTTGAGGGATTCATATAGCTGGTGTTCTCTTTTCGGTTTGTTTTTAACCAGAGGGGGACTTGCATAGACCTGGGTTTGGAACTAGAGTCCACCATCTGTGCGAGTGGAAGAATTGCAGTAATTGTTTCCCTGTGAGGTGCAGTCAGAAATGCATCTCCCCATCTCCATGGTCTTCCCTTCATTCAGAGGATGTAGAGTGCCTGTGTATCTGTAGAGGAAGGGTCAGGGGGTTGCAGGAATGAAGTCTGTATTTGTATCAGTGATTACATCCAACCTCTTACTCCTTAGAAATGAGCTCTTCTCAAGCTTTGCTCTTCTGCACGGCACAAATTGAGTTTAGACTTGCAATTTGGAGCTGTTTCCAGCAGGGGCCTCTGACTCTGAAGGCTGACTCTGTGTGTTCTGTGTCAAGAAGCACGCTCTGTTGGAAGGTTTGATGCTTTGGTGGTCCCAAATTCTTGCCCAGCTCCTGCAGCTTGCTGCAAAATCCTATACATTTAACTTTTGTGACTGTCCTCTTCATTCATTATGAGTAATGGATGGAAAAGAAAATTGTGTTTCTTTATCTTATTGAGTAATGAAAGAGAAAAATGTGCTTCTTTCAGTGCACAGCCCTTCCCAAAAATAGCACCTGACTATATTTTCTCTAGCTCTTTCTCTTTACTATTATTTTACTATATTAAATGCAATCTTTTTTTTCTCTTTGGATTTCTTTCCATCTTTATGCCCTGGTGCTTCAAACACCAAATTTTGTGAGTCATATAAATGTTCTGAGACATCAAATTAAGTAGAAACTGGAGAATGAGTTCTCAAAAGGTTTTGAATGCTGCTGACGTCAATCTCCGATTGAAATAAGCAAGAAGATGGAGCTGGCAGATCCTGTGAGTGAGACTGTAAGGGCACTTATGCTAATTCTGTTGTTGGAGTAGAAATTGTGTTTTTATAAATGAAGGCAATAGTCTCAACTGAAGATTTAACAGGCATTCATCTCAGATGATCTTGAGCTTTTGTACTTTACGCTGGAATTTGCCTTTAGCAGATTCAAACCAAATTGCTTGGAAGTGACTAAAATGAACGGCAGCATCCTTTCTGCCTTTTCAACTCATAATATAATTCAGATTTCCATCTTTGCCTTTGCAGAACGAACAGAAGACTAAGAACCTATTTAGAGTTTTTTTTTTTTCATTGATTGTCAATGGGAGAGAATTGAATTTTGAAAATAGCAAGGAGACATGGAAGTCAATATGTCTTAGGAATTCTTTTGTTGCCATGAAACATTTACCTTCTAGGAAGCAGTTAGTAACACTGGTTTTGAAGTTAAATGCATGCAGATTTGATGGTACTAAGGAAGCTTCCTATAGATGTAGTGAGAAGAGTACAATCAGTGACTAAAGGAAAGAGATGTTTTCCTTGTGGAAACCACAAGTTTTCCATTAAATAAACATTAGTTTATCAGTGCGTCATGCTTTTATGTGCATGAATATTTTGGTTTTAACAAATATGGCAGTTCAGATTTGACAGATGACTGATATACTTGTTGACTACTTTATCCTATCTCAAATCAGATGGTTCACTGGAGGCCTGCATCTTATTGTTAATTAATAGTGCTGCAGTGATCGCTCTCAGTCTAGGTGTGTTTTGACTGAAAGTATGCTTCTACTGGTGAAATAGAGGTTCAAGATGTTCAGCCCTTTGTAAAATCAGACTATTTTGGAGAGCGCCTTACAGCAGCAGATATAATAGTGTCAGGTTCAGAGAGACCAAAGTGAGTTGAAGTGAGCCCAGAGGTACTGAAGGAGCAATGTAATGTGATTGCTGGTTAACTAGATCAGGACAGCAAAGTGAATGCCTCCATCAGGTTATCTGTATTGTTGTGCTCAGGTGCCTTTCTGATGCTGTTTCGATAGATTCCTATGGGAAGTCAGTTTACAGATTGGGGGCAGATCATGTACTTGTGCATAAAATACTGCAGTCAAGGCCAGTATGAAAATAAACATGAGATAATGCTTCAAATTTAGGCATTAAATATAGGCTGGATTTACCCGCAGGTGGCCAGTAAGAACTCAACAGGAAAATAATGAAGAGGGGCTGTCTAGCTATCTACTCTGTGCAAAGCATACTTCTGTTTGGAAGTGAGGAGAGTGCAAGGGAAGAGTTTCTGGCTGTTGAAGCCTCTGAGCAGTGTTCTGAGAACAGAAATACAAAAGAAGAACAGTTTCAGGAGCTGGTGCTGCTGCCAGCTGTGGTGGACACCTAAGTGAGCCCATACCAGGGCTCAGTCTCCAGCCTCAGGCTCCTTCTGGATGGGGGACCAAACCCCATCAGTTTACAGTCTTTCTGCTGTAACTCCTTGGTTACCATTGAAAAGATGCAGGCAGTGATGACAGATAGTTTGACTGCAAATGTATCAATCAATAGATAACTGTTCTGATGTGTGTGATGACAGTGGATTTCCTAAGGCTCCTGGCCAAGAACGATCAGAGAGCATCTTGTAGTGACAGGGTACAGTTTTACCAGTGCGGGAGGCACAAGGTCCTTTAAATTACACCTATTGAGCTAAATAAAGGTTTTAAATTGAGAATATCATGTCATAAAAAGTCTGTGGGATTTGTCTGATTCTGCATGTTTGGCCCTTCAGGCAAGGGAGGAGGAGGAGAGGTTTTAGTGTTTCAGTTGCCCATGAAAGAGCAGTGAAAAGAGGTCCGCCAGAAGCTGGTTTATTGGTGATTGGCTTCTAAGTTAGGAATGTATTTCCCCTGTTGGTAAGGTTTTACACAATTGCACTTCACTGCAGTTTTGTCTCTCTTCCAGAAACATCCATTTCTGATAGTTATTTTGATCAGAAGCTTGTACTGTTTGGGACCAGCTGCTGCAACACTTGGGCTGCTGGTCTGAGATGGCATGGTGATTTCTCTACCCAATGGTGATTCCGCTATCCCATGGTGAATTAGCCTAGAGGCAGAGAAGCATTTCTGCTTCCTGAAGCTGCCTGTTTCTGGTAAACGAGCATAAAAACGAGTATCTGCTGAATTGGTGCATATCAGAATTCCTAAACAACTCTTCTGCCTCTGGCAGTGACAATCGATTATGTTTCTCATTCCTAAGCCTCTTAGAGGTTTAGCATTTATCAGTCTCTTATAATACTGTCTGCTTGACACATTTAGTTAGGCATATGACAGTGATCGGTTGAGAGCAAAACAAGTCATCTCGTCAAGTGAAAAATTGGAGAGGCAAGCAAAGGTTTCCTGCTGTTTGAAATTTAGAATAGGGCCATTAAGAGAACTGAAATGGGGCTAATATAAAACTGGACTGTATGTCCACTTCCCAGCCAGCTTCAGACCATCCTCCACAGCTGGTTTTGTGAGCTATGCAGTAGAGGTTGAGTGACTGGCTGAGCTATAGGGCAGCTCAGCTCTCACCTAGTCTCTTGGGATGCACGAGCACACTGCTGGTGTGTAATCTTATCCTTGATATTGATTCTGCAGCTAAACTGTGGGGTAAAAACCAAGCACAGATCTGTGAAGGGCTTGTGTCAGGTGTCTTCTGGGAACACTAAGCAGATGGTCTACTAGGGAGAAGGCAGTCTTAGTGCTCACTGGGGTGGTGGGTCCTGAACCCTGTGAGTGCTCATTGCTGATCCTCCTGGCCAGAAGCCCCTCCAAGGCCAGTCTGAGTTGCCTTTTTGCACTGACTTCATGATGAACAGTCCTGAGCATTCTTGTAATACAAATGGTGTTCAGAAGTATTTGGTATTGTAAGCAGGTGCATTCCAGCTCAACGTACCTTGGAAATTTGACAGCAGCCAGATGTTTAACTGGGGAAAATGATGACTCTAAATACCATCATATAAATCTTGCAAATGCTGCTGAAGCTGAGGCTCCAGATACACCTGGTGAATTGTGAATTCTCAAAGGTCCTGTTTGATCAGAGAGTGAACTTTTCTCTTTAACCCTTGACTGGACCCAACAGAGACAGCGTGTTTTGGGGTGTTACTAATGACCAATTGCAGAAAGTCAGTTAATCCTTTGGAGCCACACAAGGCTGGTTGAAAAGAGTTATATGAAGGTTCTCTTAGTATTTTAATGGAAATTGACCCAACGTTGCTGTTGGAAGCTCCCTACTGCAGCAGTCTTGCTTTGGTATACATTTCAGGCAGCATGTGGTATGCATTTTATCTGAACATATTGATTTGATTTAAGTTGATGGATTTTGATTACTGACATGAGGGTATGCTAATGAGAAGCAATCCAGCTTGTCTAAATGACTGCTTCAATTTCTAGTACTTCTGATGTATAATGTTTGTATGGCGTGCATGAAAAGCACAGGGAAAAATGTGTTGAACTGTTGAATTTTTTCTCAGTGGTGAACACTGATGAACAGGAGGAGACACATTATTCTGATTGCAGCTTGACAACAGATTCTTCTGTCAGTACAAGTGACGACATTGAATATACCCAGTTAAGATACATCTCTTTGCCTCAGGAAATGGGTAATACTGATGGCTGTAAAAAAACCCAAACCTAACCAACAAAACCCCTGCTAACCTGGCAGCAGTATGGAGCTTGGGGGCTCACAGCTTTGCACCTCCATGTTGAGGTGTGTGAAAGCCTCCAGCTCCTGGGTAGTAGTAACCTTTAGCAGCCCCACTTTGGGGTGGAACAGAGTAACCCAGTGCTGATTTTCAGCATAACTTCTGCTTGTGGGCCAGGAGGTTGCATTACAAGGGCAAAGTGCCAAAACAACCTCTTGTACCTGAAAGGTTTCAGAAGGAGGTTGTTCAAATGCAATACTGAACTCCCACTAAGAATGTATGAGGTCTTGGCACTCCACTAAACAAATGTATTTGAAGTTGGTCCTTCAGTTTTTAATTTACTGGAGCCTGTTTGTTTTAGATGTTTGTGTACCTGTTGCTTAGGAACAGAATATGTGATAGAGTGAAGAATTTTTAAGAGAAAGTAGACTGTTGGATGCAACATTTCAAATCAAAACTTCTTCTTGTGAACACTTGCTTATAGGCAGGAAGCCTTCCTCTTGTATTGTGTGGGTATAAATCAGCCAAGGTATGAAGTGCTGTTCTTATTAAAGTGACTAAAAGTGATCATTTCTTCCTTGGTGTAGGTATTTCTGCTGTGTTCCCAAGAAGTCATGTCAACTTCTCTATGCTGTGATCCTGCAAATGCTTAATAAACATTCTCCACTCTAAATATACAGGTTAGAACAACCAAGTCCACAGTTCTTAACCATATTAATATGGTATTGAAATAAAAATCTTTCCAAATGGCCAGTTAATGAAGTTGAGTCGTAGCAAGTCAGCTGTTCTCCTTATAGGAGACTTGGCTGATGTCTAGGCCCTAAAGGGTTTTCCACTTAGCCAAAAAATACCCACTTTGCCAAGGAGGTAAAACCTAATTTTATAACAATATTGATAACCCAGCATACATTGATAGAAACTGATCTGAGTGACTTACGCAAATAATCACTATAGACACAGCTGTTGTAGGAGGAGATGAGACAGTGGGATGTTTTACAGCTACCTCTGCACGATGCTGTTGATACAGCACTGGAGTAATCACACTGCCTGTGCTACCAAGGTAAGCCATACAAATAGCATCTGTTTAAGTAGATAAGAGCCTCCTGGATTGAGCCTGAGCAGGAGGAGGGAAGCTATGCTTCTTCCCCCCCCTCCCCCAAGTCCCTTGGTGGGGTCCCTTTGTGCTTAGGCAGGAAACTGCCCCCTGTGAAGAAGAAACACATAGGTAAGGGAAGCTGGTGTTTGCCCACTGATGGCAGAGCTGCAATTGCTTTCTCTCAGGGCAGCTCCAAGGTGGGCAATAGTGTTTTTTTACACTATAAGCAGCACAGCTGGCAGTAGTGTCAGTGAGGTTCCTTTGGGGACTCTGGAGCTGAGTAAGAGTTCCCTCACTCTTAGGCAATGTGATGTGTCGAGAGTGGGAGCCGGCATTCCTGTGAAGGAGGAAGTTCTGCTGATGTAGAGGGGTTGCCAAGCGTGGTGTTCTCCTTGGGTATAGAATGACACAACCTGACTTCTCTGCTGTTGCTGCATGTTTTGCAGGAGTGACTCAGGTAACATGATCATGGTTACTAACATCAAAAAGAGGTTTGCTGATATTTAATCTACTCCTGTCAAGCAGCAGGGTGGCACCTCTTTCTGGATCTAGCAGATGACAGCCTTGATGTGTCTGTGAAGCAGCTTATATATGATACTTGGAAAGAAGCCAACTAACACCTATGTTCATTCAGGTGGGTAAGCAGACAGGCAGTAATGGCAAATGAAGTATATTCTTAATACAAACCTATGAAACCTGATGGTTCTACATGGACCCCAAAATCTGTATTTCAATATGGACAGCTACCTCCAGGCTGGTGGTTCTTTTTGTTTCTTTTTCTTTCATATATCAACTCTTTATTCCTTTAAACTGAATTCCTGTTTTACTTTAAGAAGTTCACAAACTAGTCCTGAATGTGTCTTTGTCATACTTGTGTGTATAGATGTCTGTCTCACACACCCCAAATTAAGGTGGTCTCTGCAAGGGCAACTTGGGATACATCTAGTGCACTGGAAGTGGCCAGAAGTAATCAATAGAGACAGGAAGATGATTGGATAGTTGAGAGGAAAGTATTTGCTAGTAAAAGGTCAGTGAAGACAGAAGGGTCCCAGTGATGTGGCCTTGTCTCCCTTGCTTTAACACCATATGACAAGCTTTCTCCTCTCATTTTCCAAGCTGTCCCTCTGGAGTGACAGGAGCATGCTTTGTAACTGGCAGCTGAGCAGCTGAATAAATGGTAGATCAGCTGCTAATCTCAGCTGAGATCAGTCAAACCCAGAAAGATCCAGCTTCTACCACAGCATCCGCAAGAGCAGAATCTGGTTCAGGTGCTTTGTCTGAACTTACACTGGAAAACAGTGTCCTGAGATTATTTCACTTTCAAATAACTCTAATGAATTACGAATAACAAGCTGCTAACTCCTGTGAACAAAGAAATTCCCACAGGAGAGGATGAATGAGTTTGCAGTGGAGAAAGTACAGCACCGTGCTGCCTTTAAAGTATTCAGTTTTGTGTTGAAAACATGAAGCTGGAGGGAGCAGTGGTACCATGGTAACTTGTGATCTTTTAGATCTTTCTTACAAGATTGTTAAACTGTTTGCCATGGCAATATCAAGTTAATATAACACATTTTTGTTTTCCTTTTTATAATGATGTGTTTGAAAACTCCCTGATGCTATTGAGGCTTTGTGGTACCTTTAGTAAAACAAAGATGCTAATTATGAGCATTTTCTTGCTGCACCTAGTTAATTTGCTTTGTTTTAACAATCCTATTAACACCTGACAATTCTAACCCAAGCACAAACTGAGACACAATGTGAAGCCTGTAATCGAGTTTCTGTGTTCATTAGATAATTTCATTAATTGTATTTTCATCATTTGCTCCTGAAATTTGCGAATGATGTCCACATGGACATAAAGGTGGTCTGGACATAAAGACAACTCTGCTTCTCCAGAGCGTGGTTTTAATTATCAGGGCAGTCTGTGTGCTAATCTGCAATACCATGCTATGAAATCGTTCAACATTCAGACTATGTCACAAGCTGACAAAATGGCAAAGCTCTGAGAGGATGCTGCTGCGTGCTACAAGCATATGTCATAAGGCATCAAATCCTGACCTTTGGATGCAAACAGAGCACAAACAAAATGCATCTTCAGCTTTGAATGTCTTCAGCTTTTCTGGATGCCTTCACAACTTTGTGGGTGCTGACTTTGACCAAGACCCTGGAAGTGACAGAAGAAACCCTACACAAAGTTTTAAAAACCCAAACAAACCAAAAAGCCGACAGCCAAAAGAGCCCTCACAAAGCAAACCATGCCACCAGCAGAAGCAAAGCTCTGTGATTACCAAATAAAGTAACTGGTCAAAGGGTTTTCCTCGTCCACTGAAAATTTCAATAATGGGCAGAAGTCATAGGCTCAGTGAAATCAACAGCAGTTCTTTTGTCTTATTATCCTTGTCATGTTCAGGATCACTTTATCATTTTTAGTTTCTGATGCTCCTGGGGAATTGCAGAAGCAGAGAGTCATTCAAGCTCACAGGAGAGGCTGCCTGAAGACCTGGCTCTGCAGTCTGTGGCACAGCTGAAAAAGCCTTCTCCTGCCCGAGGAAACTGCTTGTTTTGCCTTTGCTGAAACAAGCCTTGTAACATCCTGGGATGTTGCTACTTGGCTCATCCAAACACAGCTCACCTCTCCAATGCTTTGTAATAAGCCAGTCCTCCAGTCATCAATTTTACTGCTCTTTTGGCTCATTGTAAGAGCATGTAGTGACAGAACAAGGGGGGAAGGCTTTAACCTGAGAGAGGGGCGGCTTAGATTAGACACTAGGAAGAAGTTCTTCCCTGTGAGGGTGCTGAGGCGCTGCCACAGGGTGCCCAGAGAAGCTGTGGCTGCCCCATCCATGGCAGTGTTCAAGGCCAGGTTGGACACAGGGGCTTGGAGCAACCTGCTCTAGTGGAAGGTGTCCCTGCCCATTTCAGGGGGTTGGAACTGGATGAGCTTTAAAGGTTCCTTCCAACCCAAACCATACTAGGATTCTGTAATTCTGTATTTCAGTTTGTTCCTTTTTCCTCCATCACAATGTGTCACAAGGTGTCTCCTTCCCAGTACTACGTTCTCTACAGCAGATCCCATTCCCTCTGGAGAAGTCTCAGCTTATATCTAGTGTCATCCTTCCCATTTTCTCTTATGGGCACAGAGATGAACTTCTATGTTTGCCAGATACCCCTTTAATGCCTGCTGTTCTTTCCACACAAAAATGCAGCCTCTTCCATTTTTAAGTGGAAAAACAATGAATGGAGCACTGGAGCAAGTGTGGATGAGAGGTTGTTCCTGTGGCTGTTGTCAATAAGCTGCTTCGAAAGATGCAACGTATGTGGAGGTCACTTATGTTTACATCTCATTTTGCAAGATAGACTGCAACTAGTCTGTTCATTAATTAAATGGAAGTAAACATGTACCAGAATATTGCCTGTTCTTATCTAAGAGGCTTTTTGTAACATTTGCTGCCTATTGATACAACTGTCCTAATGCATGCATGACTGATTTGATAAGATATCATTAGTGATGCGGAAAGACGCTTTGAGATTAGAACGGTGTATATTCTTTATCATCTGATATTTATTGTCTGGTCGTTTACACCAGGAAGAGTACGTATTATGGATGAAACTTTGCAGCATATATTTATTTATGCCCCACTTGAGAGCATAACGAGAATCTGGGAAGTTTTTAGTCACTAAGCATCAGGAAGGCTGGCACAAAGCACTGCTCATCTGTGATAAAGACTTTGTTGACAGTTAGATCTTAGGATTCCCTTCTCTCAGCTGCAGGTATTGGCAGGAGTTGAGCTCTGATACTACCACATGGTCTGCTAAAAAGGACAGCTAATGTCTGAGATTCATGAGAGCACTCAGTTTGTAAGCCAGGCTGCACTTGCCCTTACGTGTGTCCTTTGTCGTTCTGCAACGAGTGCTGGTAGGACCGGGATGAAGGCATCTGCTTTCCCTTCAGGTTTCATATGAAGAGCTAGCAAAAGGAGACATCTAAACAAAGAAATCTGTATGTTATTGTGGCTTTTATAATTTTTCAAGTAACTCAGAAGGTCAAAATAAAACCTTTGCTCAATGGAAATTACATTCCCTTTGCTACTCTGGATGAAGAAAGAAGTCCTGGGTGCCATGTGAAGATAGAAACTAGGATTTTATTAATGTTTTAAATAGAGATGCATTTTGTTCTCTGGACTGTGTTGTGAGAATGGTGACTGTGGTATGAGTTATACCGCTGAAATGGAAACTGCTTTCTGCAAGACCAGAAATCATTTTCTTCCGTGGAAAGGCCAGATGCTGTCACTGCCTGGATCTTGGTATAAAGCTTTCTGGTAAGCTCCAGACAGTCAACATCAAAGCTTCTCCTGCTGCTCTAAAGCCTCCCAAATCAGGCCAAGTTTTAATTCTTTGAAGTTGGAATAAGAAAAATAGCGAGCAGAAAGTGCAGCTCATTTAAATGTAGTTTTATAATGTTTTGAAGCAGTTACGCTGTTGCTGATGTCCCTTTAGTGTTAAAATGTCTTTCATTCATTGTCAGATCTAATTCTGCTCACTAATACCTATGCTTTGCTTCAAAGGTTAGGTTTTGCACCTTTTTAGTCAAGGGGAGTGATTTGGACTGGATTGGAACCAAGAACAAGTCCTGTGAGCCTTCTATTTGTCTCTGTCATAGAAAATAACTTTTTTTTCTCAAAATGTCAATTTGTTGCACCTTCTCCAGATGAATCACATATAGCTACGCATGAAAGCAGAGGAGCTTGATCTTCCTGGGGGTTAGCTCTTAGAAAGGAGACTGGTTTCATTTGATAAATATTTCAGCATATGTTTTCCCCAGTGTAACAGGACAAATTCATTCCCAAGCTGGGAAGTGTTTCTTAAAGTGTGATGGTAATGGAGTGTAGAATTGCTCGTTGCTGAATTGAGCTGATGGTCAAGACAGCCTGTTGTCAACCTGCTGCTAGTGGACAGTCTGAGTGATTTAGGAAGCAACATAATGCTTATGCATGAATTTGTGCTTGTGTTGTGCCTGATGTTATGATTGCTTCAATTACAGATTTGTTTATAGATCTTCACATGCTTGGGGTGATGCTGTGCAGTTTCCTTATTCTATGAAGCTGCATTAATGTATAATTGCTCGAATATAATGAAGAATGATGGTCCCATATTTTTGTTCCCCTGAAAAGCATCACACGCATTTAATGTTCTGTACAAAGATGATCTTCTGCTGTCCCTGTTCCACCCAGGATTTTCATTTGCTTCAAACAGGACAGTATGGAGTTGTCATGAACAGCTCTTTTTACAGCCTTCTTTCCTTGGACTGGGGTCTGTGTTTTTGAGGAACACATCACATGGAAAATGCTGTATGTTCTTATCTGGAAACTTAGTCCCATTGGAGAGAAGTCAGGACCTCCACCTAGGCAGGATTCTTCACTGTGGTCGCTGCATGCAGGCAGGACATAAAATTCTTCACAGCTTGTTTTATATCAAAGTACAAGTGCCAGATGGCTTCTCCCCAAACCTGGGCTGAATCAAGTGCTCCTCGTAAGTGGGCTGTGCTTGAGAGCGTGACTGAGGTCCCACTGGTGCGGGGACATATGAGGCATGCAGCAACACAGCTACTTTCCATCAGAAGAGCAGGTGAGTGCCCCATGTGGGACATCATCAGCCCCTGTAGCACAGTCTTCTCTGCCCCTGGTACAAGTAATTCTTTGCCTTCAGTATAAGTTTGCCCAAATCGTGTACAGAGTTTGTTTAGCAAACCTTCTTGGGAGCTAATATTTTTCCTGCTAGGATGATAATTCTTTGACCCTTATTACCACTTGTGTACAGGTGTATATATTAGCTGGCAACAAGTTAAGTTTGAAATAGTCATATTTGCTCATATTGCTTAATAAATCATTAGGAGTATGATAGAGTTCCCCACCAGTATTTTTCTTGTCAGTATTCATTCTTTATATTGGTTGACTTCAACTGAATGAGACACGCTGGTGGGAACATCCATTAATACGCAATTTCCAGTGGATTATACTAGAAGGCAATGTAAGGTGGGCCAAGCAGCATCTGTCCAACCTCAATTTGGGCCAGGATTTCTCCTGATCATCTGAAATACTGACATGATATCTTCATTAGGATCAGAGTTGTGGGCATGCAGATCATGCTATGATTGACCCAGCTGTAGTCTGCTTGCTGAACCTGAAATTTTTCTTGTTTCTTGGGGTCTTCTTCAATGAGCCAGGTCTTCAAGGACTTTTGTCCCTTTTTTTTTCCTTCCCACTTTAGGTAGAGCTTCCTTTCCCCTGGGTTCACTGTTCACTGGGTTCCTTGGATAAATCATTTACCCATGAAAAAAAGGACTAGAGGAATGGATTTTGGCGTGGTTTGCTCCAAAGTGAGCTTAGATGCATTATCTTCAATTGAGAAGAAATGCAAAGTGGTTCCTGCCAAGCAAAGCTGCTAAAAGTCAGTTTTCTAAACAGCTGATGAAGGAAGTAATTGGGACATTTCAAGTAGGTAATGGTGATTACAGTAGTCTGATTGTAGCCCTTTAATCATTATTGTAGCCCCCCTCTAAAATCATTTTAGAGGATGGAGAAGCAAAGTCATTTTAGAGGATGGAGAAGCAGTTCTTAATAGATAGGGACTGGAACTGGGTTAGAAGTTTGTTTGAAAGTCAGATAAATTAGTCATATGTTGTTTCTTTTTTTATGATGCCAACAACATGTTTTCTTTGCCTGAGAAGTCTGTTGTTCTTTTCCTTTATCTTTCTAAAATGATAAATACAAAGATGTGCTTTTCATCATTAAGATCTGAGCCACTTGAGCACTTAGCGTGCCCACTGGCCAAAGACTTGGAAACAGTACATGGCCTAGACAGAGCAGGGAGGTGTCACGGTCATGAATAATTGGTACACAGTAAAAATACCAAACAGCAAAACATCTCACAAGTATGTCAAGAAGTATTTGCTGGTGATGCTCTTTCCAAACAGAAGGGAGGAGCTGGCATCACCATGGAGGTGGGTGAACTTACAATAGTGTGCAAAAAGGCTTCACACCAAGAAACCCACAGGCACTGTAAGCACATGTGAGTCCCAAAGGGACCTCACAGCTGCTTACTGAGCTGCCCCTGGAGTGCAGTAGAGCCACCTGCAGCTGTCAGACAATGCAACTTCCAGTTTAACATCTGGACTGTGTGGTTATAATAGCAAATCTTGCCATAAATGGTAGCAGGTTGTTTTCTTTGTCTTGTGATATTACTGAGCATCGTGCGTGCGCTGTTGTGGTTGACAAATAACTTAAATTCTAGGCATCTATTTTAAGATGTTTATGACTACTCCAAAATAGCTGTCCTTTAGCTGAAAGTCTTCCTTTCTATTCTCAGCTAAGATGTGGGTTTACTTGGAAAGTTTCAAATTCCATTTGATTGTTTTCTTACACTTTTGTGAATTTGATCAAACCCCCCTGCATGTCACCTGAAGAACTGTATCAGATTAATTTGTTGCTTTGCTTTTCAACATGCGTGCATATTTCTATCAAATATAAACTTGCGAGGTAGAGGAATCTGTGTTCTTGCTAATTCCAGCACTTGGAAAATGTATTTCAAACTCTGCTGAAGTGAGATGCCTTTTTTATTTACCTTCTGACTTACGAGCTTCGGATTGTTCTTGTGGTTTGTTTTCTTCAAGCTTTCATTCTTTTTTATGTGTTAGAGCCTTAAATATCTTTATACATTTCTTTAGTGCTCACCTGAATTCAGCAGTGGGGCTTTTTTCCTAATTTGGCAGATAATAAATTTGGAAATTGCTTGATCAGCTCTTAATTTCTACCAAATCTTGAAAAATTACACATTAGGGTTTTAAAGACCTTAAAAAAATACATATATATACACACAACATATATGCTTTGTTTGATCTGTGGTTCTTAATATAAATTATGTTTGGTTATTTTCTTTTGGTTCCTGATGCTTTTTTCTTTGTGGTTCTTTTCCTCATCTTGCTGCTGCCCTTTAATTTATAGCACATGTTCTGGCCTCATGGCTGCGATTTGGTTTGGTATTTTAATCTTGGAAATATCATAAACACCTTCCCAGAATTTCTGAGCACTTTGAATTAGAATTGACCCCCTTGACATATTATCTCTAGGGGGTTCTTGTGAAGTATGAGGCTTAGATTTAGCCCTAATCTACTACTAAATAAGACGAAATCTGCCCTTTATAAGAACAGTCCTGGGGGGTGATGCTTGTAGCAGAGTACTAAGTTTTCTTACAATTAGGAGTACAAATAGATCTTGCAGGCACAAAGTCACTGAGCTTCATAAACACCTTGGGGTGTAAATATTTGCTTTGTAAATGAGTTAACTGAAGGTCTTGCTCAGAGTTCTGCAGCTGTGGTCCTGGCTGGGTACCGCTGTGATGGGGTTGGGCTGAGTATGGCTGTGATGGAGTCTGGGCTGGGTACCTCTTTGATGGGGTCCAGGCTGCATACCACTTGGATGAGGGTCTGGGTTGGGGTCCATCCAGGTACTGCTACCATGGGATCCTGTCTGAGTACCACTGTCATGGGATTCAGATTGGGTACCATTGCAATGGGGTCTGGACTGGGTACCGCTGTGATGCTGCTGGGGCACCAGAGTTGGGCAGCTGTGGCCAAGCCTTGCACAGAGCCTGCTCCACACAGACTCTCTGCATGGTTCTCTTGCTGGTTACCATGACATTTGATCACCTAGAAATAGGCTTCAAGAAGTCTGTGTCTTGTTCTGCTGCTCTCGGAGCTGGGATTTGCTCTGTTCTGCTTGCTTGTGTTTGAGGGGGAATGAGGCTGATAGCAGTATAATGCTAATTCCCTTCACCTTATCCTTGTTCCTTTCCAGATCGAAGAACCAGGCTACAGAATTTAGACAGATCTGTGCCACAGATTATTTGACTTCCTTCTCACAGATTTTGCATTTGCTCTTTTGGCAGCTGATTGATAATGTATTGAGATTTTCCTTTCTGCTGTACATCTCCATGGGTTAGTAGACGGCTGTTATGACCCACGCAGTGGTAGCTGGACTGTAGCACATCTACCTGCTGCCCTACGGGACCATTTAGGACATCCATGCTTGCACGTTCACAGGAGAGTAGTGCTGCTTCTGAGGTACTCTGGCTGTGATTAATTTATCTGCTTCCCAGCAACCCTAGCTAATTAATAGCACTTAGAGTGGCTAACATTGCTCAGACATCTGTGCATTGTACAGTTGTTCTTACAGTGGCTGATTAACAGAATTAAACGATATACGTGGGACAACTAAAAAGATCTCGCAAAAATGGCAATATATTCTTATATAGCAACACATTCAGTGCCTGAAATGCGTCTTATTCAGGGATCTCATACTCTTAAAGTACTTCCTGAACTCTGTTCATTTGCAGCTAAAGAAGTGGAAGCTGGAAGTAGGCATATGGTGTGGGTGCTACGTATTTTTATTCCTGCTGTTTCTTTAGTTTTCTGTTGAGTTAAATGGTTCAGGAAGAATCAAAAACGTATCAGAATGATCTTTGTAGTTATTCTAAGTCATGAAAAAATAAGGCTTTTCAATTCCATGGCATTAAATAATGTACAAATGAACTTAATCTTTGTGTGTGCCTCTTCATGAGGTTTCCCTTTTGCAGCCAGTCTTTTAAATGCACTAGCAGAGAAACTCAAGCTACAGAAAGATGAGAAGAACAGATAGTGTCCATAAGCCAGCAGCCCTATTTCAGTCCTCCTTACCTTTTGACAGATGAGGAAGGGCAACTGCTGCTAATCTTTGCTACAATCTCAAGGCACCTGGGAAAATGGAAGTAACTTTGTTAACATCTTAGTAGGTCAGGACCAGTAGCATTAATCACAGTACATTGGCTTGATTCTGGTTAGGAAATCAGAATCTGCTGGGCGAATGCACCCCATTGTATTTCCAGTGATTCACATTTTGGTTTATATAGTGGGGGGTTGCTGAGCAAAGTTAAAGAGCTTCCCAACCACCAGAAATGTTTTAATGGTGGATGAGGTTAACCTGCACTAACTTGTCCTCCGTGCCCATCAGCTTAGTTTATGAAAGTTACTTTATAAAGAAAACCAAGTGCAGCATCCAGCTGAAGGGCCACTCAGCCCATGGGTTACAGAGGACAACTTCAGAAGTGTGTTGGGTCAATGAAGACTGAGGGCTCTGACGACTGGTGAGCTATTGTGGGCTGTGCATGTGTTAGAAGTCTCTTTTCATACTGTTTCCATCTCCCTGGTGGGAGCAGTTAGTATGGGAATGTTAGAGAAAATAGGGTGGTAGGAGCTTCTTCCATAAAGGGTAAACAAAACAGGATAGAAAAGTGAAGCTTCTGCAACTGGTGGTACTGAAATAACCCAAGGCTTCCGGTTTTACTGCTTCTAAAGAGTTGAAATTAAAATAGTCATAGTGGGGAAGCATTTAAAAAACACTTTGCAAGGATAGAACCTTTAACAGAAGATGGGTTTTGTTTTGGGTTTTTATTCATAACAGAAATGTTTTGCTGCAAATTGCTAAGATTGGTCAAATTAAGCTGTCTCTCAAGGTATCTAAGTGTGGGTGAGTAGGTTCCAGTGAGTTTGGGACAATGGGAGTACTCAATAACAAGAGAGGAAAAAAGCACACTTAATACCATCTGTTGAGCTGGAGCATTTAAATCAGAGCTGAGCTCTGAAGGAGCCAGGTGTTATTTTGCTCCTGGCAGCAATTGAAACATCACAGGCTTTTCATGACATCATGTCTTTTCCGTGTCTTAACCAGTGACTCATTTTGCTTGCCTGTTTGTTCCTATTTCTAGCTACCAGCAGGAACAGTAAGCACAATGTTGGCATTCTGTTATTAATGGCACAGGTCGCTCTCTTCGCTCACCCTTGTCTTTCTTGGTGGGTTGTTTTTTGTCGCCCTCTTCTTCTTTCTCAAGGTGACTTTTTTGTTTATCTGATTCTTTCTTGATGGCTTCCACTCAAAAGTCTACTTTTTGCAAAGGAAATGCGTGTGCTAATGTAAAATCCAGGAGCTCTGATTGCAGAGCAGAGCCCGTATGTGCTGAGCATTGGGTGAACACACAGCTGAGGAAATCTCAGCCCCTGAGAGCGTGCACATCCTGACAGGAGTGTAGTGGGATGGGAGCATACCACCCACCTCACAGCAGACATCGGTAATGTTGACCAAAACAACTAGAATTGATGAAGATCGTGACAAATTCAACTCTTTGCATTGCTACAGTCCAGAAATGCAAGAAAATGGTGCTTTGAGCAGCTAGCAAGGTCCAGTGAGGAAGGCAGAACAGAGCAGCAGCAGAGAAGGCTCCATGTGAGCATGAATCTTTCCTTGTCCATGCAGAAGGGAAAGTAAACAGGTCTTGAACATAGAAGGGACAGTTGTTACCAAGCCCCAGACTGGCCTGTAGCAGAACAAACAGCCCTCTGCCTTCAGGATGTGTCTTTATTTGTTCCTTATTTAGGTTATCTGTCATGTAGGGAGCAGGAACTTATCTGGCCAGTCTTGCTGAGAACTGAGCTGTGTTTGCAGGGAGTCAGATGTTTCCTAACACTTTGATACCTAATAACTTGCTGCCCCTATAACCACAGGGCTGTGAAGTTGATTATCCTGTCCCCAAGGCTGACCAAACTCTGAACAAAGAGCTATGGTGTATGTGTCACAATGTGACACTGAACAGCAGGGAACAAGAGGTCTCTCCTTCACCATAGCTGATGAAGCCCCAAAACTGTGGTTGATGCTTGTTGTTGGAGTTGATGTAGCCTCTGTTCTGACTCTGAACAGCCTAAGCAAGCACAATGCATCTTGTAATTGTTGCCAATGAGCTGGACAGTGGGTAACTCTTATTCTTGCTTATTATTCTTATTGAAAACAAAACCCCAAACTCCAAACAAAACAAGCAAAAAACCATAATCCTTTAAAAGAAATCAGGTTTATTTCTTCAGAGGCTGTTTGTCATGTATACTGCTAAAACAGTCACGAGGGCATTGAACCCCGTACAGATGGGAAGTTTCAGTGACATTTTATTTGGAACAAAGAACTTGTGGCTGGAAATCTTCACCAGAAGAACAGTAGTTCGGAATCAGGGGTTCTGCTTTTTTTCGGACCTGCAGCAAAGAGCATCTGTCCTGATTTAAAATCTCAGATATGTTTCCTGTGCAAGTACCTTGCTGTTTGTGCTGAGACAGCCGAGTACATTTAAGTAAACCTGATCTTGCTCCTATTGTGGATGGTTACGTGATGGATTTTGTGAGTAGTGGCTGTGGGCACACAATGCAAATGCATTTAGTTCTTTTTCTCCTTTGATAAACACTGAATTTTGATTGCTCATTAATGCAAAACCTTCAGATTTTTGTTTCAAGCTACCAACTGATGGTCTTGTGGGTTTTTCAATAGTTCGTATCAAGGACAGGCACATAGGTAAGCTACAGAAGAACACACTGCTCATTGGTGTAAGTATACTGAGGCCCTTCCATGCTTGGTTACAGGCAGGCTTTCTGATTCCTCTTCAGGGACAGCCAAACAGGCTGAAGGCTCAGGCTTTTCTTCCTAGGCATTTGGCTAGACTGTTAATTAGAGCTACCCCAGGTTTCTGCTGATCCCTGCCTGTGCCTCATCTACTTGTCTTCTAATGAGTTTGTGGTCTACCTGGAAATCTTGCAAGCAGCTTGGGGGAGCAGGGAAGCAATCTGCGTCAGTTATTGTCTCCTTTGTTAAATAAATGTCTTGCACATAAAAACCTGCAATGCCTAATTGCCAAAGGCTTGTGGTGTTTTAAACTCTGTAAGGACAGTTAATGTACATGCTGAAGAAACCGAGCTCGTATTTTGCAGTTTGTTTAATTGTATTGATGGTGAAGTATCTGGGGGTAGGGGATGGTCAGTGAAGCTCATATAAAACATGGTGTGAGTCAAGAAAATTCAGCCAATTCATAGCTGTCTAAGAAGCTAACATAGCCTGAGGGGGAAAAGTCACTTCAGGGTGATATTACAAAGATTCAAATGGATTTGGAGTAATGCAACTAAAAACATTCAAGGGGAGGTGGCATGCTCTGTACCTGTACAGTGAAGCAGAGAGAAGAATCCATCAGAGACCCATATAGAGATGAATCACATCTCTGCATTACTGCATAGCCACCAGGGCAAGGTTATGAGCAAACTTCACATACCATGAAACATAGAATGCCTTTTCCCCTTGCGCACACTGCCTTTGATAACCTGAGAAGGCAGGCACCTAAGTATATACTAATGAATATGTAAATGAACTTCCTAATGAGGTGAGTGCATTGTCCACCAGAGAACAGGTTATGACTAAGGAAGTAATGTGGCCCTTTGGGGCTCTCCACCTCCTACAGCCGTGTCCCTGTTTCTTGCTAATGGATAAATTGGGTTTCATCTCCCTGCACAAGGGGATTTGTAGGCAGAATACTGAAATCAGCAAACCAGAATTACTATATTTCAGCTCTTTCTGGCAATGGCACAGTTGCATTAACACAGATTAACTCTGTAGGCTGAGTCTAGCTCCTCACTGAGCCGAGGCACTGGACTCATCCCGCTGGATTTGAAAGCCACCCTGGGCATCCCTTGGGGCTGCTGCCTGGAATAGCCTGGATGTACATCCTCACAGCTAACTGCTTGCTCAGAGCTATTGTCAAATGTGATTTCTTTCCAAATTATTCTGCATGTAGCTAGCCAACATGCCTTGCTGTTGCTTACTGCCTGGTCACAGCCCCGTGCCCTAAGCCAAAATGAGAACTAGTTAAACACACAACACAAAATGGAAGATGAGATTTGGGAGATAGAAGATCCTGGCAATGTAGGTGTAGAACAATGCTGTGAGTATGATAACTGAAGAAGCCTGTCCTCCTATGGATTTGTTTCTTTTTGTTGGTTGCAGGATCTGAGAAGTTACTAATACTGATTTAGGTCTTTTTCCTAAGGAGGCATGAAGAAAGCCTCTCTCCTGTGAATCTTTTGGTGTTGGAAAAAGATAAGCATTGAACTAAGCTTTTTCACTCAGCTTGCTAAGGGATGCTTGAAGTCTCTCTTCACCTTACCAACTATTTTCATGACATTTGTAAGAATGTATCTTTGAGAGTGTTTCCTTTCAGTCAAATATTATGAGCATATACACATGCATGTGTGGAGACCGATGATTCAATCAGCTTTGTGTCTTTGGGAAATCAGGCTAAAATAAAGCAACTATCATGTCTGATTTAACAGAGCAATACTATTGCTGCTGAGACCTCCCCCACTTGAAGAATTATAGTTGGGATCTAGTTATCGTGGATGGTTTAGCAGTTCAGCAGTTAAGCAAGGATGTGGTATCAATGAATACGAGAGTGCCCTGTGATGGGTTTATCATGGTAGAAGAAGAAATGGTCACTCAGGCTGCAAGGTGTAGTCCACCTCATTCTGGTGCTTCTTGTCAGGAGGGAACAGGACTATTTCTCAGCCAGCTTGCAATGCTTTGCCATGATCAGCCAATGGACTACCCTGCCTTGAAATAAATGCACAAGTTTCAAGGAAGAATCCTTTCTTTTTTTCCAGAGGATTGGTGGAGAAACAGCATGATTCCTGCTGCATAATTTCTCCCTGGGAAATTCGCAGTGTGTTACAGCTGCGGATGGTCTCACAGTAGTGCAATAGGCAGTGTCTTTAAAGCAAGCTGCAGGGAGCTTATTTACAAGCGCTTTCCTCCTACAGAGAGCCTCTGTGATATTCTGGTGCAGAACAACAGGCGATCGTTGTTGTTTTCCCCTTTCACAGGCTGGCTAGCATGTGTTCTGGAAAGGCTGACACTGTTTCCTGCATGCAGCAAAAACAAAGCTGCATGTATGGGAATGATGAACAGGAGGGTGTTAAAGCTGAGTAGTTTCCGACCCGCTGCACATTGTGTGTTTTCTGGGGCTGTGGTGATGTGTTAAGTCTGATCAGAAACTGTGTCAATACTCTGGCAAGAGTGCTTTACATGGATTTATTTTGCTCTTCCAACTAGCTATGTGATAGGTAAGTCCTTCAGGGCCTTTTTCTCTAGAGAAGAGAAACCTTAATCATCATGTTTTAAACCAGTGGCAGTAAATCCTGTCTGAAGTGCAGGGTTTGAAAGGACTAAAGGAGCATTCATTTCAGAACTGCTAACCCATAAGAGTAACAAGCAATCAACCTTATGTTGAACTTAAGCTTTGAAAGTAAGGCCTTTTGCCTCCCTGCAGCTCTTTCACAGAGTTGCCATTTGTCAAAACATAGATGAAATGTGTTTGTTCAAATAATAGGCAGTTCCTGAATGAGAGAAATGTTAAGCATACAACTCTTCTTGGTTCAGACAGCAGATCCAAAGGGAGCAAGTTGGATTGCAGGACTGTTGGTCTGATGTAGAAACAGTCCTCTGCTTAAGAACCAGCAGCTAGAATGTGAGGAGTAAATGTTGCTGGCATCCAACAGATGGTATTTGACATGTTTTCCAGCTGTCATAAGTCTTCTGTTGTATATGTCACCTTTCATGTATATGTCACACTTCACCTTTATGCTGCCAGACTGAACATAGAAATGACATCTGCAGGTAGAGGTGTTCTACAGCACTCTACAGACAAAGAGAATTAAATGGAACTTAGTAAATCTCAGGCATCGTGAGTGGGATATTCCATGTTAAATTCACTTTGCAGAGTAATTTTCATTGCATCAAGTCTTTAATTGTTGTCTTTAACCTCAGGTAAGAGTCACCTGCAATATCTGCTCAAGGACGTTTTCCTAACTGCAACACTAAATTGCAACATGAAAATGCCTTTTGCCTGCTACAGTCCTGGGCTGTTTTGTATTGCCTGTGCTTTGAAGCGTCAGCTTTCAGTGAACTCTGCTAACATTCTTTTATTGCATTGAGGCCGAGGCAGAGAAGAGCAATTAGAGGTTGACATCCTTGGTATTTTATTAATAGAACATGTGTCAAAATGCATTTAAGAAATCCTGGTTTATGCAAAAGCCTAATTAATGCTAAAATATAAGGACAGCTCGTTTCAGATGGGAGCAAATGAGGGTTTTAAAATGTATAACAAGAAGTGGTTGCCTTGTTCTAGACACAGGACCTCACTACAACTCCTGTTTCTGAGTCTTAAAGCCTAAATATTCCCTTCTGTTCCAGGATACAGCTGGACAAGAAAGATACAGGACCATCACTACTGCCTACTACCGAGGAGCCATGGGCTTCGTCCTCATGTACGATATCACCAGCGAAGACTCCTTCAATGCAGTGCAGGACTGGTATGAAATATTGCTGGGCTTGGGTTTGTTTGGTTTTGGGCCAATTCTCTCCTCACAACTGCTGAGAACATCAGACACCACATCCTCCACAGTGCTTTGCATCACCGCATCACCATATTCTTTCTTCATCTGAACTCTGGGATAAATAATTTGGGTTTTAAACTCTCCTCTAGAAAATATTCCACAGCTTCACTTTAATGAAAGTTATAATTAATACATAGTGGCTTTGAAAAGTTTTAATTTGTTCCAAAGAAATTAATCCTTTCATGCATTATCTGGGTTGGGAGGTTTTCTGTGCTGCTAAAACAATCTGGTGTAGCAGTGGTTGTTAGAGTCAAATGTCATTTAAAATCTAATAAGGCTAAATCTTTCCAAACAGCCTTGAAAAAGGGTTTGGTGGTTGTTGGGTTTGTTTGGATTTTGTTTTTTTTTTTCCCAAGGGTAGACACATGGAGCATTATTCACCTTGCCTAGCTTGAGATAAGTAAAAATCTAACTTTATCCATTTAAAAGTTTAAATTAGTTGTGGTGGTAATAACAGGAGGAAGAACAAGGCCTAGGACAGAAAGCAAGCATACCCCTTGGAGACTGACTACAGAAAGCAGCTGAACAGCTCAGGAGGCAGTGTTCAGTGAGGAATGGTGGGATGAGGGAGAAGGAGTTACCTATTACATGTGAAGGGTGGGGGCTTAGCCCTACAATTAGGTTAGAAATGGCTTCTCAGGTGTTGCAAGCTCCTCTGGCTCCAGTGGATTCGGGCAGAAACACCAGAAATTGTTTTCTGCACTTCCTGCTGACAGAAAGCCAGGAAAGATTTCTGGCTTACAGTGAAAGAAGAAAGCATCAGGTCAGTTGCTTTAAAAAGTCCATGGCAGTATCAGAGCTCCATTGGTACTCCGTTGGTGCAGGTTGGTCTACCTAGCATTTAGTGTGCACTTCCCTTTCCCCACCTTGGAGTCCCCTGATAGCTTATGCCAGCTCCCTTCTTCCTTGGGAAGAAATGTCCCACCTCACTCCACACTGATCTGATTCTGGAAACAGAGCTGCAGTCCCGACCTGCTTCCTGCATTCCTGTCTTCTGGACAAGTACATGTACAGAGCAGAAAGAGTAAGTGGTCTTGCCAGAAGAGCCAGAGCATGTTATTGCTGTGGTCATGAGTGGTGCCTGCAGCCTCCTTGGAGGTAGGTGATAGAATCCAGCACAGCGTCTGAGGTGAAAACACCTGAGCTGCTGCTTTGAGGGAGTTGCTGTGGGCACAGCATGGATAAGCAGAAGGCTGGACCCTGTTGCTGGACCTCGTGTTCTGACGTGGCATCCTCACAAAGTGACACCAGAGTTTGTGGAGGAAATACAGTGCATGAGGAAGCAGGGGAAAGGCTGTGTTTATCTTCAGAGGTGGACCCTGTGGTCCACTCAAATGTCTTGCAGTCATCTCTGCTTGTTACCCTGTTGCTGTATTCTGCAGATAGGTCTGGTCAGCATGCAAAGAAAGGTGATGGTAATCTCCCAAGTCTGGTAGATTGATTTGCGGTGATCTCTGTGACCCACCAGCAGCATGATATATGCTGGCTATGGCACTGGCTCTTAGAGTCCAGCTCAATTTGGCTTTTTGTTGAACACCTATTCTGTATCCCCTAATCTAGGTTGTATTTCCGAAATCACAACAGTGTGGTTTGTTGTTGATAGTAGTTTGGCCTTCTCCCAAGGCTGCCCATTATTTGTTCTTGCTGTCCACTGAAGCAGATGGTCCTGAGCATCACATCTATGGATGTAGTCTCCACTTTCACCCCATCTGCAGTATCATGACACCATGATGCAGAATGTGAACAGCAGCACCTTCCCTGAGCTGTCCTTCACCAACTAATGACAGAGGAATAATTTTTTCCTTGCTGAAAGCACAAACCCAAAGGTTTTGCCAAACCCAACTTCCTCCATGTGGCACACTGCCCACCAAGCTCAGGGGAAGCTTTTTCTGCTTCATGTGTCTGCATGGGGATTTTTCCCATGGGAGGGCAGCTATGTGAGCTAGGGCAATGTCTTTCACTAAGTATTTTCAGCTTGGTTACCTGGTGAAACGAGATATATGTGAGCACACAGTTCATCTACCTCTCTGTCAGTTCTGCTCTGATAAGTTTTACTTACCAGTCCTAACATAGCCCAAAATACCAAATCTCAATCTCTGAGCTGATGCTATTTCAAAGTTTGCACAGGTGAAGTTTAAGCTGAAGTATTGGAAGTGGTCTAAGCTCCATTCCATCAAAGGCAGTGGTGAAAGAGCAAGAGTTGGGAAAGGTCAGCTCTGTCTATTTGACTTTATGTCTTCCCATGTCAACAGAGGCTGCACAGATATCTTTTCTAAGAGCACCTTGTCAGCCAAAGGTGAACCATCAGTTTATTTGCACTCTGTATGTTAGGAATCCTTCCAACCATTTGGAAGATTCGGAGCCCAAATCATGTAGTGGGGTGGATAAACAGTCCTTTTCTTCCGTTGGGAAGCTTGTCCACAGCTGAGGACTGTAGCAAAGCCAGCATCGCTGTGCCAGCAGAGTCCCCTAGTGGCGATACAACTAAGAGATGGTTTTCTTCCCGCAGTCTGCAAAATTGCTTTCCTAACTTCCAAAGGGACAAGGAAAGGAGACAAAAGCTTTCTGTCTAGTGCTGCTGTATCAGCCTCTGCCATTGCTGGTATAGCAAGTAGTAGGATTTTTTGGGTGGTTTTCGCCATCGTGGGTGATTCAGTTATGCTTCAAGAAAACATTATATTGGATCTGGTCTTCAGTCAGGAGCTGTACTCTCCATGGAAAATTATGATGTCTGCTACTTGAGTTTCTTTAGCTCAGAGTCTTTATCTTCATCAGCCTGGTACATTCTTCAGGTCAAGTGCAAGTCAGAAGTGTGCCAAATGGTAAAACCAGGGCAGGTTACTGCATAGAGGACAGGGTCAGACACAACCATCAAAAAGACCCTCCTGTTGAGTCCTGAGGTTCAGAAGGACGCCCCTTGCTTGCTAAACTCCTCAGAGAGGAGTCTAGGTGTGCCTGTATCCCAGCTTAGTCCCAGGCTTGGTCAATGGTATAGGTCTAAAGAATTCTACATGCACAGTTAGTCACTTATATTACTTAGCTAAGGTTTCAACCCTTAGCATGCTATTGGTCACTTGCTGAGAATCTGTTGCAGCAAGGAATCTCTCACACAAGGAGCAACCTTGAGGGTGTCACTACTCGAGGGGAGACACGGGTGTACAGCCCATTGCTGTGCATCAGAGCTCGATGTGCCTCTTACTCCATAAGAGAAGCTAATTGACTTAAAGTCATATCTGCTTACCAACTACAAAAGTTAGGGGGTTTCTTTTCTAAACTTGGCTTGAATCAAGCCTTGACCAGCACTATGGTTGGGGGGGTTGTGTGAGGGGTGTGTATGTGCACATTGCTCAGATTATCCCCTGTCTATTGGTCATTATCTGTCTCCCTTGAATCTGCTTTGAGTCTGACATAGCCATCACAACCAGATGCATCCATTACCACCACCACTGGTGGTTATCACCTGAACAGAGCCAGGTTGGAGGCGTGGGGAAGCTCACAGCCACAATGGCAAAGTTGTAAGCTGCTTTTTACCTTGCAAGGAGGCTGTGTGGCCTGAAAAGCAAGTTGCCCCTCTGCTTTCAGAGCTTTAGGTGAGGCTACAGCAAACCATACTATTTCTGAGAGCATACCTCAACCCTCACTGAAGTCAAGTGGGGCAAACACATGGGATATATGCAAAAGCTAAGAGCCAAGCTCATCCCAGGTCATTTTATATCCTTCAAGCTTCCAGAAATCATAGCAATTAATGCTACACATCCTCTCTCTTTTAAGTGTTCTACCATCCCAGCTGGCTATTGATGCAATTTTCAATGTCCAGCTACAGTAAATAAAGAATACTGATAAGTTGAATATTTTGTCATAAATGCAGCATGATGCACATGGTGCAGCAGATGGGCTGACCTTTTAGTCATCGAGAATAAATCAGCACTACTCGGTTAATGTGAAGTAAACTCAGTAAGGAACCTATTATCCTTCCCAGTTATTCCTAAAATAGCATGTGTGAATGGAATTTGAGTGTTTCACTGGCATAAAAGATGAGTAAGCCACTTGCTCTGTGATCATGGGGCTGGGTTCATAGAATAAATCCAGTCAGGTTTAGGATGATACTTCAAGAAGATCATCAGCTAGTAAAATATGAAGTGATGCCCCTCCGACTAACTTTGGCTGCTGTCCATCCCAGTCCGTTCCCATTGGCTGAACATAATTTGTCAGTCCTAAAACTGTATCTATTCACAAAATCTTGGAATGGGTCAAGTTGTGTACCGTATCATCTATGTGGTTTACACTTGGATATTCCTTGGTCCTGAAGCCTGTTAATTCCTGCTGGTACCCTGCCTACGGCTGCTTAGCAAATTCAGTTTTTAAGATGCTGTGTAAGCAGATGGCCAACATGAGTCTCAGCCCATCTCATTGCTTTCTCTTGTGCCACCTCTTCCTGCAGAGTTCCCTGCAGAAAACAAGCCAAAAGCATGAATAAGCAGCTGAACCAGAGACCTAGCACTCCAAGTAAGCTTTTACCCATGGCAAACTCTTAACTTCTGTTGAACTCGTAGGGGTGTGCATAGGTCTCAGAATTCCTCTTCATAACTACACTGAAATTGTGGGAAGGTGGCCTTGCACAAAGTCAAATCTGTAACAAAGAAGTCTTTTTCCTTTTAGACCACTCCAGCATCTTAGAGCTTATATCCTCTCTCTAGGTGGCAAATTCCCATAACAGGTTGTGCTTTATTATTCTCCAAGCCCTTTCACAAAGCTCCAACATCCCCTTTAAGACTGCCTCCCGTGTATGAATGGTGCACTTTACCTCTCTGCTCTGGCTCATTGGCTTGTGACTGTTTTAACAGTCCTGACCAGCCCACAAGGGAAATGACACTCTCTCTCCCAGTCTGCCCTATGATGTCTTCCTTAGGTGATCTTTTTACCACACTTTTCATATGGGTGGATGTCCTAAAGAGGACTCTGGTTTGCTTTGTGTCACTCCAGAAATACTTCTAAACCAAGTAAAGGCATCCTTTCTCCTGAAGGAGGAGGATCATGGCTGTATATCAGGTATTCAGACAAGTTCTCCAGGTAGTATATGAATGTGAAGTACAGTCTTTCTTTCATTCACATGAATAATTATCCTACAGCAGCTGAGAAAGAGTAGGATACACAATTTGGAGTAAGATACACATTTGAGAATATCTAGAACATGACCTGTTCTCTTGCTCCTTGAGTGGTAAAGGTACAACAGGTCGTATGAGAAGCCTTAAAAGATTAAACCTGAGTGACTTTCTGTACTGCAGTGCGACAAAGAGCACAGTCGGGTTGTTATACAAGAAAAAACATAAATGGGCAAAAGCAAAGATGGTTTTTACCTTATATCCAAAAGTAATTAATCTTATTTAAATAAGATGCATATCCTGTAGGTGAGTGAAATGGTTAAATGAGTTTTCCTGGCTTTCTAGATGCCTTTCTTTTTAGTAGGCTCCTGTGACAGTTACTATTTAACACCAGCTGAATAGTTTTGTGTGCAGATAAATCAGTGGTTTATACCTCATTTGAAACTGTACTGAAACTAGGATATACTCAGTATTTGATAGTGTTAAGTAAATAGAAAATATTATGGAAACTCTTGCTTTGGACAACCTGGACAATTTCATAGGAGGGAAGGAAAAATTGGTTAAATATAACTTTGATTTAAGAGACAGTTGGGTTCACGTATCATCAGCTTTGTTTGTCTTTCAGTCTGACCTCCAAATTAGGTTATTGATATACCCATGGAACTGTGAACCTGAGACTGTTTTTCTTCTAAGTGTGAAGCATAAACCCCATCCTTTATCATCAATTTGGGGAATTAAGCACAAATAAGGCACAGCATTGTTGTTGTGTCACAGAAACATGTTTTCCCCAGTGTGTATACTGGACTGCCCTGACAGTTGTTGTAACATCTTAACTGCACAAGCCTTGCTGTTTGTTTGTTTGTTTGTTTACCTTTCCAGAAGCTTCTGGAAATTTCCTGCCTTTCTTTTGGTATGGGGATCAGGGTTTCTTTTAGACATTCGTCTTCATAGGATACCTGAAAGGGGCTCTTCATCAGTTACTGTAGTGGTAGGACAAGGGGTAATGGGTTTCAACTTAAACAGGGAAGTTCAGGTTGGATATAAGGAAGAAGTTCTTTACTGTGAGGGTGCTGAGGCGCTGGCACAGGGTGCCCAGAGAAGCTGTGGCTGCCCCATCCCTGGCACTGTTCAAGGCCAGGTTGGATGGAGCATGGAGCAACCTGCTGTAGTGGAAGGTGTCACTGCTCACAGCAGGGGGTTGGAGCTGGATGAGCTTTAAGGTCATTTCCAACCCAAATCAGTCTGGGATTTTATGATTCTATAACTTTGTTTAGTTTTTATTCCTAGTAAGTGTAAATGTCAGTGTTCTGTGAGAGGTTTGTCACTAACTTTTACAGACAAGGAAATGGATGAGTTTTTGTGGGAGATCCTTCATGGGGTTTTTGTCTTCTTTCTGATTTTCTAAGTAACTCTGTTTAAATAGCTAAGATTTGGCAGCGTGTCCCCATATAACCCCTCATGGACTGAAATGAATCCAGAGAGAGGACTGGCAGTCAGAAGAGGAGCCTGGATATAAGTGTTTTAAACAGAAGCTGGAGAGTCTTCCTTTCTCTATGTTGCTTATGGAGGGAGACTGGGGAGATTTCATCTTCCTGCACTCTTGGTTGATTTCTGAGGTCACCCCTTCTGTGATGAGCTTTGAGAAACCCCAGAGTACTGCATAAACTCATCATGGACTCATATTAGCTCTCTCAGGTCTTGTCTACATGGGGGCACTCAGAAAGGCGAAAGTAGGGGAGCCAAAATTGGGATTGAGTGAGTGCCTTTCCAGGAGGATGCCAAGAAGAGCACAAAGCTTCACTGCACAAAGGCTTGGTTTATTTTTGCATGCTGCAGTGTGGGTCTGGGTTTGTGCAATGCAATTTAGGTTTATGTTTTCCAGTGCAATCCGAAATGGCCCCTGCTTAATGGCAAGTCGCACGGTGAGGTGACCCCCTTTTCCATAGATATCTGTGGAGTAACGCCACTGGCTGCTTCCCATGGAAAAGGCAAGCAAGCAGCTCAAACTAATTAAAAATTATGCTTAGCAGATCAGAGCTGGAGGCTGCTGCTAATTTAAAAGAGAAGGAATTGAGTGCTTTATTGTTAAGGGAGTTCAAGCGAACTAGAGAGAAGCAAAAATATGAGGGGATTCCTGGCTCTCCTGGGAAACCGGTTTGCCTGAAACTGTAGTATCCTGTATGGAGAAGTGATGAGCAGGGGAGAGCGGAAAGGTGAGCTACAGACCGGAGGAGGTGGAGGAGGGGAAGAATGAATTGCTTCTGGCAGAGCAGCCTAATTACCTTTGGGAAGCAGGGGGGCTTAAAAGATAGAGCTGACTTAGTGAAGGTAAAATAGGTTGGGCCTGTCTGAAAAAACTGAATGCTACCAAGGTAATACTGCTTTGTGCTGGCTCTGTGACACCTCTGCAAGGATGATGGGAAAGGACCAGCCCCTCAGGGTAAACAGAACAAAAATCTGCTGTTTTGTCATGGAAGAAACTATGAAGTGGCCAAATATAAGGTCAGACTTGTAGAATCACAGAGTAGTTAGGGTTGGAAAGGACCTTAAGATCATCCAGTTCCATCCCCCTGCCATGGGCAGGGACTTCTCCCACTAGACCCAGCCTGGCCTTGGGCACTGCCAGGACTGCTGGGATCCACAGCTAGCTCGGCTCCAGTTTCAGCATATGAGCTACAGAGAGCTTTAGAGGCTTTAAGTTCATCCCAGTGCTGCTGCTTCCGCTTCCACTCACTTGATCTCCCTGTCACTGAAGTTAGTGTTTGTCTGATACTTGCATCTACTGTTTCCTGCCTTAGGTATCACTTAATCCTGCTGGGTTCAAATATTAGCTCACAGAGCCTTACCTTCATCCCATACCTTCCTGATGTGATCATTTCTGTTTCTCTTTAGCCATTGTTTCCATGTTGCTATGCAGTTTCAGTCTCTGTGAAGAAGTTTTCCTGTTCAAGCGAAGGTGACTTGATGCTTCCATCTGCTTGACTCTCACAACACAATTTCTTATGGTGCTACTAAAACTGCAGCGAGAGCATTTTATTTGTCTGCTCCCTGCTCTAGTGGAAGGTGTTCCTGCCCACAGCAAGGGGTTGGAGCTGGATGAGCTTTAAGGTCCCTTCCAACCCAAGCCAGTCTATGATTGTCGTTATGTGTTTTACAAGAGGTTGTAAATCTAGCATGAAATGTGTATTTATCATATGGTTTTCTCTATAGGGACAGTATCCTTAAGAGGCGTAATTGATTGTAACTCCCCTGACAGGTTACACCTGAAGCAGAATAAGCTTTTATTTGTCCCTAGACTTCAGAAATTACTCAGTTCAGCTTTTCAATAAGTCTGGATCTTATTGAAAAAGCCTTAACCAGAAACTTCTTTGTCACATGAAGTTAAGGACTTGTAAAATAGAATGGTTCTATAAGTGACATAGTTTACAGTCTGGCTTTATGTGTAGGATTGGTCATTTGTCTTTTAACCAGCACAGTCTTGGATGCTGATGTTGTCATTGATAGTACTTGGGTTTATACTTTATGTATGATTGTATTTTGGCATAGCTGGTGGAACATAACACTCTTTTTTGATCTCCTATAGGGCCACACAAATCAAGACTTACTCCTGGGACAATGCTCAGGTGATCCTGGTGGGAAACAAATGTGACATGGAAGACGAGAGAATTGTACCTGTAGAGAAGGGGAAAAATCTGGCGGATCAGCTAGGTACATATCACAGCTTTTCTTTCTACTCTTTTCCCTTTGCTTCTTCATACTGTGTTTGATAAAAAGTCCTTCCAGAATCAATACTTTCATGATGGTATCACAATTAAGATACATAATATATTCTAGGTCCATAGGTTGGTTACTTAGTGCTGAATAATACCTTCTTGTAGTGTTGCTCTGTCTATCAAGCTAGTTTCTAAGGATGTAAGGAAGACAAAGTCTGTCTGTGAGCAGCTTTTATTAGCTCACAGAATTAAAAAAGTTTTCGTAAACATAATCCTGTCTCTGGGTCTCCAAGTGCCACATAATAATTTTCAGAATGCAAGCATTGATTTTTGTACAATACATTCATTTATTTTTGCAACTAAATAATGAAAAAGGAAGTTTATAAATCAGAACTGTAGAGCTGAGTACAATGTACCATGCTTCTCTATCCAGGTAGGAAAAAGATACTATGTTATTGATGTGGGATAGAAAAAGCAGAACTTCCATTTGCAATGAAAATTTAAGAATGAACAGCAAAAGAAATTAATCTTATTTATAATTTTTGTTATATGTTCTAGAATATATGATCTTTTTAATATGGAATATGGGCTTCTGTGTTAAGCTTTAACTATACTGTTGCAAGCAAATCCTGTTAAATTTAATTCAGCTGCGGGAAAGACTCTCACAGTGGGCATACTGTAAATACCTGCCTAGCTTTTAAGAGCAGAGATTCTTACCAGACCCAGAGGAACTGCCATCATCTCTAATTTATAAAATCCTATGTTGTCTCCAATTTCTGAGCAGTAATTGGAGGGTACAGAATTTATCCTATACACATGTAGAACATAAACTGGGGGTACAGGAGTTCCAGTGCACACTGCATCCATTGTTGAAGTTTAGTGTGTGACGTTGATCAAATTGCCAGCTATGGTTAAATCTTAGATAATGAATATTTATTAGTTGGGGGTTTTGTTATTGTTGGTTTGACTTGTTTGGTTTGGGTTTTGGTTGTTGCTTTTTTGTTTAATGAAGGGAAGCTATAGAAACCCTCCTCACAGATGAATATAAAGTATGGCTTTGTGATAGGAACCTGTGTGATATAAAGAAAGATGGTCACTGTTCCAAAGAGTTAGGAGCAATCAGGTTATTTTTTCATGTTTCACATGCAAAAAAAGAGAAGCATGTCTGCAAAGACCTGGAGGATTAGAGCTTCAAGTGTAAATTCTACATATGCTAATTGCAAAGAGGTCCTATTTATGACCAAATATCAAACTAAACCCTCTAATTTCCTATTATTAATATTATTGTAATAATAATTCTTTACATCTAGGACTAGCAAAGCAAAAGACATGGTTAGTTTGCAAAATAAGTTGTGGGCTCTTTTTTACCCATCAGGATTTAATTTGCTTTTGAAAATGTGACTATGAATAAACTCTGTTCCTGGCTTGCAGACTTTCAAAACCATTATTAATGCCGTGTGTGCCCATGCATTTTGCAAGAGTAATCACACTGTTCATGGTTGAAAATTTGTCCAGAACAATGTAACAGCAAATAGAGAGTTTTACTGGAACTTCCACTACTATTTGGACTTCTGAGTTTTTTTCTCTCCCCAGAATCTGTTTAAACACAAATTTGGCATCCAGAATCTGAAGCCTTTACGTTTGGGACAGCTCAGAATGGACATAAGCACAGAGTTACCATAGCAACTGACTCCATCAGTAGGAAACTGTTCTGCTGAAGAACCCCCCGTTCTGCTCCTGACATGTCCTCGTGCTTGTCCAGCTCACCCTGTAGAAACAAAGCCAGTGCAGAGCAAAACAAAACCTGACTGTGCCTTTGGACAGCCCTGCCTTGGTCCTCCTCTCTGTAGCTTCTCAAAATACTGAATGCTCTTTTTAAAAGGGCTGAAAAATATATCTGTGTTTGTCAGATTTTCCTTACACTGACTGTGCTAAAGTATACAGCATTATCTGAAATTACTTTGTGTGGTACGTGGGAGGAATCTCTTTAATTGGCTATTGACTTAAAGAGTAAACTGTAGCTTTCATCATCATGATTCACAGAGAGGTTACCCGCCAGTGTGTTTATCTGTTTGTATAGTGACATTAACATCATTGAGATGATTTCCTAATCAGATTGATAAATTGTTATTGGCCTGAACACGAACTAAAGCAAAATAGGTTCAGCGGTAGCAGAAGCTAAACCAGTGCTGGACTGACAAATACCTAAGTTCAGGTCTCTGATTCCCCGTGCCTTTTATGTATTCTGCTTTTAACTATCATCAAAGACAGCAGGTGGGGCAGATGGAACCCTTTTCTGCTTCAGGACAGCCATCTGACTGCTACAGCTGAACCTAAGACACTTGCTCACTCATGAGGACACACCTCCATCATCACCTCATGCATTGTCCCATGATATTTAAGAAGTGTTAGAGTGGGGCAGATACCTACTTGTTATCACACACAGGGTGCCTCAGTCCACCAGTAGTGGCAGGCTGATCAGTTTAAGATAACTTGTCTTTCTCTTTCTTTGTGGCAGAATCAAAGAAAACTGATGCAATGCACAAGATCCCCAGAATGGAGCACAATAGAACGTAGCTTATTGCAAAATAAAATATCTGCGGTGCTTGAGCTCTTGCTGTTGGCAATATAATAACCTGGTAGAACAGAAGCAAAACCATTGTAAGTGATGGTTGGCCTTTGGTGCCCCTAGGGTTGGAAGGATTAAGAAATGCTTCACAGCTCAGTGCATTTCTGCTGGCAGAGGCAGGGCTCAGGCTGAGAGTGCTGGTTCATGCATAGCAGGGGGTGTCAATGGGCAGCAGCTTGATGTCTGTGACATCCCCACCTGGCGTAACTCCAGCCTTGCTGTTTGTTTTTGGGGTTTTTTAATCAGGAAGGGTCAGTGTTTGAGAATCCATATTCATACAACAGCAAGGAGCTGCCAACCGGACACTGAAATTACTCTGTAGGAGGTACATGTTATTTGCAGTTCAGCAGGGCTGAACGGCCCTTGTCAGGATGGGTGCTCTGTCAGAACCTGTGTAGTGTGAGTATCAATCACCCCGAAGAGCTTTCCAGGCAAAGAATGGGAATAAACAAGACCAAAGTCATGGAGCATTTTGCTCACAAGCACAGAATTTGGTCAGCAGAAGGAATACAACCATGACCTTGCTTCTCTTTCTGGTCTCTGTTCTTGCTAGCCTGCAGTAGTGGTTCATAGAGAAAGCCTGGTCCTTGAGGGGTGCATGGAGCCCAGGAAGGCCTCTGTACATTACCAGCTAGTGGTATGGCAGCAGCAGCTGCAGCCCAGGACATCTTCACTGACGTAAGGGGGAGAATTCGAATTCAACTCCCTTGTGTTGGGTTTATTCAGATCTGTGTCATCTGCAGATGTATTTTCTAGGGTAAGGATCCATTTATTGACTCTTATTGATGCTTCATACATTTTAGAAGCATCTCTGCTCACTATTCTGAAAGTGTGGGAATCAACTGAGCTTCAGAATTGTCCAATGTCTGAATTCTGATTAAAAAATTAGTGTTTTAAATGCCATCTCCATTGTCAGTCTTCATTGATATCTTTCTCTGCTTTTTATCACAGGTTTTGACTATTTTGAAGCCAGTGCCAAAGAAAACATCAACGTAAGGCAGGTGTTTGAGCGTCTCGTGGATATAATCTGTGAGAAGATGTCAGAGAGTATAGATTCAGACCCTTCCAGGGGCACTTCAGGCAGGAGCATGCGGCTCACAGATAACCCACCCCCTTCACAGCAGAACTGCTCATGCTAGTGCCCTTTCTCGCTGAGACACATCCTTCTTTCCTGACTACATTTTGCCTTTTCGTTTGTAGTGGTGTGTTATCATGTAGTGCAAAGGCAGAAGTCTCTGTTGTAGGAAACTGGTATGTTTTGTTTAATGTGTTGGAGTGTTAATATTCTATATTTCTTCATCTGATAATTTCAGTAACAAAAATCAGAATGAATATTGTAAATGCACCTTGTATTAATGTTACACTGAAGAAAAAAAGCATTGTTTAGTGTTGCAAATGTTACTTCCACAGAGAATGCTGCATTTTTAATTATAAACTCCTCTACTGCAGAATGAGTTTTTTGTCAAGAACAGCAGGAAGCATAAAAACCAATTAGAAGGGACCAGGTCTAAAAGAAAATGAGGGAAAAGATCTCTTATAAAACGAGAATATGTCCATATATTTTGAATCATTGCTGCTGTCTTCAGCTTATCTGTATCATGGAGCTGAAAGCAGTGTGTTTCTGTCTGACAGTTCAAGATTCTCCAGAAAGCAAAGAGGAAAAGGGCAGTGGATTTTGCGTCGAGCCTCTAAATAGAGGATAAGCACATAGAGGAATCAAAGCTGCCAGGCTAGGATGAAGAGGCCTTGCAGCTGCACATGCTCTTGGCTGGTGCTGGGTGAAGGCACAAGAGCCCTTCCCAGGGCTGCCCTTGCCTGCGCACTGCCCCACAGCCACCAGTAAGGGCTTGGGTGCTGCTGTGCTTGGCACCTTGCTGTCCCTTAATATCTAGAGGCCCAAGAGCTGACTGTCTTGCGGCTTCTCCCATTTATCCTCTAGTTTTACATTTCCAGGTCCAGATCTACTCTGATCAACTTCTTGATGGTGGGCTTGTTGCAGGATGAAGGGAAGGAGGAATTGGCTGCTGCATGCTTAGTTGGAGGCATAATCTGACATGTAAGACTTGGAACAGCACTGTCTCAGAAAGGTAAAAATATCAGGAGCAAAAATGAGTGTTGGCAAATATTACTGCCAGGTTAGTGCCAATTATTAGTGCCAATATGATTAGATTTTCTTTCTGCATTTTGTTATTTTTTCTGAAGTTTTGTGCTAGGTGGGGATTAGTTTTTTCTGGTTTCAGATTCAACTAAAAAAAGCAAGCAGATTGATTAATAAAAAGTAATTGCAAATGAAAACCAGCAAAGCCGTCCTGTTGAAAGTTATCCGACAGACGTGTTGTTGCATCATTCTTTGAAGGGAAGAACAAATTTTCATACTTGATATCTAAAATATTCATATATTTCCAATGTCTCTAAAATTATAAAACTTCTGCCAAATGCAGAGCTTGTGTTTCTCTGAAATTCCCGGAGGAACTGCTTGTGTGAACCTGTGAAGTCACATTCACCATACGCCTTTGTTTATGGTTATGCCTTTGTGCATCCCAGCTCCACAAGTGACTGTGAACTGTGGCTGTAAATGTAAATTAAGTGGATTCAGAGAGAAATATGCTGTCTTAGGGTGAAAATCCTTGCAAGTTTTATAGCTTTATTGTAAGGCCATGAGCTTCTCTGGCTGAGGAGACTTTCTGATTCAGGCACTGGAGTTGAGTATCTGCCCGCTGCACTGCAGTGTGCTGGATCATGACACTAGCGAACGCTTCTGTAATTCTGTTGTGTCTCAAAGTGTAATAGTTCTAAGGAGTAAAGCACAGTATCCTGGAGAAGAACACAACTGCACTGATGTAGTTTAAGCTGATTGTGCTGAAGGCTTGACCCCTTTGTGTGTTGCTTTCAGAAATGTTTACTGTGACATGATTTTGACTGTGTGTGGGTGATCTAGTACTGAATGTGTAATTTGTGCAGCGCTAGGAATGTGGTTGTTATACCTAAACCCCTGAAACTGCAAAATAAAGACAAATGTTGTCACTGGGCATGGCCAGAGAGCTTGTGTGCTAAAGTTAGGCAATCCTCTGTGTGTATAAAGAAGGTATCTATCTCTTTTAACACTTTTAAAATACATTAAACCACACTGATCTTTTTTGGGCAGGGTGATGACCCTTAAGCCAGCAGTCCAGAATCACTGTGCTGATTTAAAACAGAGTAAAGAGAAGAATTATTTGGCCAATAAATGGGCAGTGCAGTATTCTAATTGTAGCAGGAGCAGGTTTTATGGCAACTTTTATGTAACTAGCAACAAGAAATAAAACCTTGCACAGCAGTGAGAGAGGATTTTGAGCTGTGGCAGGTATAACGGAGCACCTCAGTGCTAATAGTGATGTTTCAGTTCAGCAACTCAACGGTAAAAGAAAAAGGATTCAGCAGAAGTGGAGTTTCAGTTCTTTTGTTTTACTTACTGGTTTGTCCTAGCAAAGAGAACTTTCCCTTTTGTACCTAATGTATAATTGTGTTTCATTGTGTTCCGCATACATTCCAGGCACTTCAAGCTAGGCTGGGCAGAACGCTTGTTTACAGGACAAGCCAGCAAGTACCTACATGGTGGTGTAGTCCAAAGACCTGAAAAATACAGGGAGAAACATAGTATTTGGTGGAGAAATCCTGCAGGTTATTTCAAGTAAGGAATCAAATTATCATAGACAGCTGACACATCTCTCCTTTAATATATATTTCATGTATCTTGTCTTACTTTTGTATGATGAGAATGGATGCAGAGAAAGCCTTTTGCCTTAAGCGGCATGCAGCTGATTTCAGTATCACCAGTGAGTCAATAGTAATTGTTATTTGTATTAACTTGTAAGAGACAGAATGTCTCTTACATTATCTCTTACAGAGGCAATAATGTATTATTGAGGCAAGGGAAATAATAGACTTGCTTGCCCTGAAGACAAACCCCAAATTCTTGATTTGGTCTCATATGGAACCTTCCATTTGACTGGAAGTGGCCTGGGATAGTAGTGTTGATAAACCAGTGTGGTTACAGGATCAAAGAAGGGATACCAGAAGGGGAAAGGAAGGAGGTGCCTGCTCTTCGCAAGCTTTGCTCTACGGCAAAAGCACCATACAGCATATGTACCATACAGCACTGAGAGCGTAGCTCTCCAGTGAAAGCCGTACATAGGCTCTGGGTTAGAGATGGGTCTTGGCTTCCATCTTGTGGAGAAATAAGGCACTAAATTATCTTCCTAGACATCCAGTCTAATTTGTCACCCCTGTGCCTCAGACAGCCCCTCGTTTGTATTAGCCTCTGATCCCTTACCTTTGCTTTCATAATCTGTTTTGCAGTCAACACAGACTCACACACACACACATAAATAACCAATTCTGGTATTACAGGAACAGCAGAAAACTTAAACATGGAACAATGCCAAAAGGGATGTGATACATACACAGGCAAGCTTCCTAAGAAGTCTCAAAGCATTACAAGGAAGAGGATCTTGGCAGCGTGTGCCCTTTGGAAACACCAGGTTCAAAGAGACTTAGAACAAGAGGACAGGCAGCATTCCTGGGGTCAAGCCTTGGAATTGCTGTATGGGCACTGCGGTTTCATAGGGGAAAAAGGCATACTGGCAGGTTGGAAGAGACCTACTGACTAGGCCATACTAACTGAACAAACACAGCCTTCTGTTAAAGTCATGGGTACAAACTTTATTAAGCTATGAAGGAAACCATTATGGAAAGAACAAACGTTTAAACCCAGTCAGCAGTGCCCATATCCACTGCATGTCTCGGAAGACCAGCGGTACTGCTGGCCGACACAACATGGCAAACCCCAGTCTGGCTCACGGTAGCGCTGGAAAACGCCACCCGGAAGCCAGCTTTCCTGTCAGACCAGCAGCGCGCTTCGAACCCTGAGAACAGTCACGCTCGTTTTAATTGACTCAGCGCGGTCGGCGTTTGGCTTTCCTGATGAGGAAAGCTGATGACGGCGCTCCCTTTCCTTCGGGCCAAGCTCAAATCGGTCTCGCCCCAACCGAGGCGCCGGAGCCGTTCCCGGCCGCGGCCGAGCTCCGCCCGCCTCACCGCGCAGGGCACACCCCTACCGCAGATTGCGCGATCTGATTGGTCCTCTCAGGGACGAGCCACAGCTGCTCCAACCAATAGAGGAGGGAAGTGAGAGGAGAGGGCTGGCCCCCACGCTGGGCTTGGTGGAGTATTCCAACGCAAGGTGGGGGAGAGGAATATAATACCAGATGGCGAGGGTACAGAGGGGGATTCCCGGGACCTGTCGCTGCTCTCCCGCCTCTTCCTCCACGCTCTGATGTCTGTCCTCCCGCCCTGATTTCCTAACGGGGCTGCGCTTCCCTCCCCCTCTCTCTCCATCTATGCTTTCCCCCCACCCCTCTCACACCACCGGCATTCTCTCCACCAATCAGACCTTCCCGCTGCCCAAGTGCTGCCCTGCGATTGGTCTGTTCCCTCCGCCCGGCTGCACGGCGGCCGCTGGCTGGCGCGTTACGGAGGACGTCACTCACCGCCGCTTCCCGGCGGGGCGGGGGCAGCCGGCGAGCGGCGGCGCATGCGCGGTCTTGTGGCCGCCTT